>VZTV01070850.1:339-38115 GCA_013400875.1 Anhinga rufa | reverse complement strand
AGTGCCAACCCATTTAAATTAATCACTTCACAGGAAAATACAGCTTACTGCTACGAGACAAATTCACTTGCTGCAAACCCTTCGTGTTTGACAGGAAAAGTGCGCTTCTCTTTAGGACTCTAAACAATGAGTTGAGAAGCCTTTATAATTAACACTTTATTAAAAGATCCTAGATAAGCAGAAAAGCCATTGTCAGAGCGCGTGCTGCGTCCTCGGTAGGCGCCCGGCTACATGTGCATCATTTCCTCATACAAATCCTAAAGCTGAAAAAAGATTTATTTAACCCATCAATTCCCTGTATGACATCCTATGTGCTTTCATACACCTGCATTGCTTTAATAGCATTACAAGCAAATCTATGTAGTTTTAGTCCTAATTCTACAAATGACTCATCCACGCAAGAAATGGGAGCCTGGGCTGTGTCCTGGGTAGACAGTAACACTAGGGATGTTTGGGTAGTATTGATTTTTGGTAACAGCAATCAATTTAAAATATTCTCACTCTCATGATTGACCTCTAAAGCACTATTTATAGGAAATATTTTAAAAACGTAGTGGGTTTTATTTTTCACATAATTAAAAAAAATTATTCCAGGTAAGTTTTGCAGATAATTGAATAGAAGGAGCTTGTTCAAGTTTCTGAACTTGGGAGAACTATGTATGTAAGGAAGCAGATAGAAAACAACAGTGACATGTGAAGCTCAGTAGTTTTTTGGACAGTGTTCCCCATCCAAGATGTACAAAATACACATGGTCACGAGGGTTCTGCTTCTGGAAGGTCCCCCCATGCTCTCGTATCCCCATGTGAGAGCAATCATAGTCAGTCATCTTAAAGAACTGGCTTCTGTAGCAAATAAACATATTTACATACTGAGAGCTGAAGCCACCACATCAAAGACCCAGCTGAGGTCAGGTGTCTGTTCATTTCAGAAAGGTATACTGGATGCTGTCACTGAGGCTGTGAACACTTTACATCTATAAAACATCAGTTATAAAAGCACAGAGTATAAAGCTTTCAATTTAAAGTCTAGTAGCAGATTCCTCACTTTCTGATTGCCTCCCTCCCCCACAGACATGCTCACACTCATCCTCCTGCAAGTCAATTGGTGCTTAGCCAAACAAGCAGGGCTTTGGCTCTCATCTCCAGCTTGGTAGACCAAAATCCTCAACTGACCAAAGCTAGGTACCTTAGGGCCAAGACTGTAGAGTTTCCCCTCACTAAAAAAATTAACCAAGCCACCCCTTCAAAGCCCCAGCCAGCATAAATGCAGTAACCACCTGAAATTATGCCAAGTAAATAATACTGTTATGTTGTGAATTTCAGAGAGAGAGATCAAGAAGCAGCAAATTTTGTGGTTGATTGTTCTAAAGTAAGATTAAATCTAGAAATATCAAAAGGCTGATGACCTCACAGGGATGGGATAATGCCTAAAAGATATGACATTCCTATGCATTATTGAATACATGCATGTTTGCTCATCCCTTTAAAAGAGCGAGAGCCATGCCACACAGAACATCTGCCACCGGTTGTAAAATTCCTGGAAATGCAAAGAGAAAAAGAGAAAAAGTTTCTCTTAAATGAAACAAAACATAGGAAGTTGCTTCTTTTTGCTAAGTCACTGCTTTCTGTGGCTTTTTGATCCATTTCTGAAAGGATTGGCAGTTCAGCTGATAATTAAACAGCCTCTGAAAGAACACAGGCCTTTTGGAATGTTTCGAACAGTGTCTCCGTTTTCACCTCTTCTTAGGAATTCTTTGAAGAACTAAAGTCAAATATGTATTTTCAAAACACGTCTCAACTTTGTGAGTTGCACACAGAAAGATCTAGACGACTTCTGTTGCACAGTGGGTACTTCATGCTCTATAGTGCTCAGATATGTACAAATGTTACTGAGTGTCCTTTAGGTTTTTGAATTATTTTGTTGACTCCATTCAGGAGTTCAAGACAACATCTTGACTACTACTTAGACATTACTTTCTAGGCCAGTGGTTTTTCTAATCCTTAATGAAAAAGAAAGAGGAAAAAACATATTGCATTTTAGCTATTAATATGTCCGAGCATGTGAAACGTGAACTATAATTTCGGGACATTGAATTGTTAATTGCAATACATTTCAGAAAAGAAACATCAGAGTTTGCAAATTTCAAGTTTAATAGGACCAATATATAACCTTGTCTACTTGAAATTAATTTGTTTGTTTGTTTTTTTTCTTGGAGACACTGTAGTAATTTGGGATTGAAACCTCAAAAGGTCTAGGCATTGGTCTGTTGCTGCTCCCTGTGAGCTCTGGGATGAACTCATTGACATCAGTGGTAGCAGAGCTGTAATGCTGCAGCTTTACAGGATCTTTCTATCATTCATGTGCTCTTAGATTTGGAATAGGAGTGGATTGGTGGATGTCCAGGGTCCTTGGAAAGTAATTCCCTGTCCAGATCAGAAATCCCTGCAGGTACTGCCCAGTGAAATTCCCAGCATTGCTGGGCCACACAAAACTTCCACAAAGTCCCCATGAGGCTTTTAGGGAAGACCCAAGGGGAAGCAAAACTGGGAGGGTCTTGTGCTGGTCCTTAGCATAAGGGGAATTTCACTGGTAGCTAACTGAAAGTTGTTGTTCCCAAGTTTTTTGAATGTAGCCACAGCTGTGTACAGTCATCTATTGAGCAAGTAGATCTAAACGACCAGGAAGCATATCCATATTTTGCAAAGAATTTTGAGTGTTCTGAAAAGACTCATTAGGAACATTCCCATTTATAAACCCCCATCTACTGCATTATGATTTAATTGTACTTGCAGATTTAATTGTACTTGCAAATAATTAAACAAATCCACAAAATGTTTGCATTACATTAATTTACTTCACTTGGCCCTGTAATACTAGAACCATAATTACTTACATATTTCCCTTTACTATTTTCTAACCTCTCTTTATAAATTGTCAATAAGCATTCTGGAGACAGTTGGATTAAAAAAAAATACCAAGCATGTGTCTGATTAATATTTTAAGACTATGAGGATCAAATCTAAAAATGTGGTGTTTTTTTTTTTCCAGCAAGTTCAAATTAACTGATAAAGCGCTACAATGTGTATTCAGAAGCCCTTTTTAATCATTGACTGATATGAGGTTTTATACTTCAAAATGCGACCACCTATACAGTAACTACAAAAGGAGAAGGCAGGTTTCAATTTGCACTGGTAGGGTGGCCGTGGAGCGAGCAGAAGGTGCGCTCAACACCTTGGTTGTACAATGAGTGGTCACCTCATGTGACCTTCAGATGTCCTTCATGTGCCATCATGGGCACTGGCATTGGGACATGTGGCAGCCCCAGCACTAACCTCTCCCCAGCCTGGCTGGTAGTGATGGTGGGGCTGTCAGTGCAGATCACCCAGCCTCCACTGTCAATAGGGGTGGTGTGGTGTCAAGCTCGCTCCCTCCTTCCACTGTAATTGCCAAAATAGGCTCTTATTTCTGATTTACATAATTTCTTGGGTTATTAGGAGGGAAGGAAATATATAACGTAACATGCTGCTTCTGCACTCTCAGGTTTAGGGCCGGTCCACCACGGCGCCAGGTGCCATGGGGCACTGGGCTTTGCTTGCTTGCAGTAGGCACCAATCCTTCTCCAGCTCCACATGCAGGTACTCCTGTGCAGGGCTGAAGGGTCCCTCCTCTCCTTCAACAGGTATAAACCCGTCTGTATTAGTATCAGTGCAACTCCCTATGGGAAGAGACCCCTTTTTCTCTGAGGGGCTATAGGAAATCTCCTTAACTCTTCCACTGAGATTTTGGTCAGGGTTGGTAACTACATGGGTTGGGGTCCAACCCACTGCACAGGGACGAGGTGAGGTAAATATTTGAAGGTGTCATGCTTTTTCACTTTCTGTTCCTAAAGAGATCTAAGTCCCATTTTCAGAGAAGTGTGTACCCCCATGCCTCTGCTGATGTTAATTTGTGATACTATAGTCTCTTACTGAAGGAGTATCAGCAAAACTTCCTCCACTTTCCTCCATTAAGAATTATGCAATGTCTTCCTGCAGCCATAGGATCCCATAGGAGGCTTGGGAAGAGCATACCCACTCAGTGACCAATTCTTGAGAACAACAACTTCATTGCTGTAGGACCAATATTTCACTTGAAGTAACTGGTGGGTTCTTGATTCCCCAAGGCCCTATTCCTCCATGTTATTCACTGTTAAGTAGCTGTCATGTTCCACCCCAGAACAGAGTGCATTTCAGTGATGGGTGAACTAATTCTTATTCTTTCTGCTTCATTGATATAATGGGGTGTCATTAATCTTTGTAAAGTCTTTGGAGGTTGTCATATGGGAGATGGTGTCCAAGTGACAAATATTAAATTAATTAGGACTAGTAGCATCCTGTTTTTTTTTAAAAAAACAAACAAACAAACAAAAAATCAACCAAAAAAAATCCCAAACTGAATTGCCTCTGTAGTGGCTATTTATTGGTTTTGTGAGTGGTACTGAAGGATCTGTACAGAGTAGAATCATGTCAAAGAACACTGTGATGATCTGAAAGGTAAAACTATCCTTTGCTGATAAACTTTTACTGCCACTAGTTGAGGAATAGTTGATTTTCTGCACTAAATTCAAAACCATAATCCCTTAGGGAAGAGGCTAGTGCATTAAGGACAGTGCATCTATCAAATGTACCACCCAGTCCCCTCAAGCTATTTCTTTTTGGAATGGCAAGATTTATGGGATTTCTGCCACTTAGTACCTTACAAGAAAAAAAACTGTGTTAAAAAAATGACACAAAGCTGCCAAGTTTGGCATAAACCCTACCAGCTGTCTTGGCTTTCAACACAATCATGAACCACCCAGAAAGAGAACTCCTTTCTCCTGGTTAGGCCGATCTTGAAGTCTTTCCCCTGGCAAAATCAACATTGGAGATCAGAGAGGATTTACCTGGGAAAAGACGACATTTGCTCAGGGATTTGAAGGGATATTTAGGAGTATCCTGTTAACATTGCTAATGGAGAGACAGCCAGCAAAGGCAATGGTACTAGTAAATCTCCATTTGTCATTTGTCCGGTTAGGCTGCTGCAACTCTTAAGGCCTGGAGGGCTGATGTGCAATGTTAGCTCTGGAGACCTAAGGAGCCTTCAAAACGGATTTAGATGCCACCCACAGCAACCTTTCTCATTGCAACATTATAGGACTTAAGGGAAAGCTATCATTATTGAAAGTATAGAGCTGGATTTTTTCACAGAAATATGTTTGGATGTTTCTCTTGACATTTTTTGTGCAGCTCTGAAATTTCATTTCATGTATCTTAAGGGAAATATTTGATTGTCCAATCAGAATAGAAAAATAAAAGCATGCCTTGCATTTAACTTTATTAGCCGGCATAGTATCAGGCAGTAACGCCTTCATTATAGCAATCTGAGTACTTCCTGAATAATTCAGAAGTGCCAAACAGAAGACTTGTTGCTTGGATGTGCTAATGAAAATATCAAGGGAATTAATTAACAGTCAATTATATCAATTTTAGATTTGGACATTGATTATGATGCTGAAAGCAAGATCTATATTTTTTACTATACATAATTCCTTACTTCTGAGTGCTATAGCTAAGCTTAATAATTCCAGTCAAAATTGTAAAAGAAATACAAATTCAGGTTATTTTTTCACTCTTTTCACTTCCTTTTCAATACGCTCAAGATAAATAAGATAAAAGGCGTGGTACATCTTATAACTGTGGCGACACAGATTTGGCTGGTTTGTGCTTCATAGCAATGCGTTTTGGGAAAAAGAACTTGAAATCAGGGGATAACAAAAATGTACAATATGGACAGGTGTATTTTCATATTTTCAAGCTTATTTCAAGACTGGAAAAAAAATATTTGCTATTATTTGGTATTTTAATATACCAGTTTTTCAAAAAGGGAATACTTGAATTTTTTTTTAACGTTCGACAAAGAGCAAAGTTTATCTAGAAGTGTTTTGTTAAACTCCATGTGTGCTTTAAAAAAAGAGAACATCATCTGATCTTTGGTGTTAGAGGAAAGCATTTCATTGAGATCAGTTTTTGCATGATTTGGCACGAGGTGTCTAGACTGGTTTATGAAAAATGACAGCTAGTAGGAAAGTAATTAAAAATGTATTTTGCTGAAAGCAAAAGTATTTTTGGAATCTATAACAACCATCTTTAATTTCCCAACCACTTCCACAATTATTTTATATTAACTAGAGGATTTTGTATTCTAGAAAATACTTATATTGATAGCTGAGCATTGATAGCTTTCTGGTTTGATCTTCTCACAAACTCTGCTCTTGTAACAAAATGGCAAGAGCTGAAAAAGTGATCAAAAAGTACATTCAGATCTCCATGGCATCCTTTATGAATTATTACAATTGACGGTAGACGGTGATAGGATGCTCTTCTATGGATGAAATGTTCCAGCTTTTTGGCTGGAGCTGAAAGAAACATTGCTTTACTTGGAGCTAATATACTTTTTCAGGTCTGAATGTAGTAAAGCAGTGTCCCCAGCTGGGGAGCGCGGGGGACGACCCACAACAATGTAAAAGTCTGATAAGTGGAAAAGTCACAATCTGGAATCAAAGCCATATATTACAATATACATTCTTCTCTAATAATGAAGGATCTGAACTCTTATTTGCAGTGCAGGAGAGCCCTTGGTATCGCTTGGGAAATTACTGCCAATATAGAATAACTAGGTACCCCTCTGCAGTTCATTGAATCACTGTCTTTGTGCAACCTAGATTAGCCAAAATCTTGGTGTAAGTTCTTTCAAGTAATTTTGAGGTGTGAGCAAGTCCAGGGTATGCCCCTGCATTGGGATGTCAATCAGTTAGAAACCAGTACAGAAGTGTCTGAGTGTCACCTAAAACTGGGCCTGTTCCTTAGTATTGTTTTCAGATAAATGTTCACTAATTGCATAGTAAGCTTTAGTCTCAAGAGGCCACTAATTACTTTGGCAGGTGCCAGTTGGGGGAGTGTGGGACCTCTGGGCAGGCAGGTGAGGCGAGGGTTTCCACATGTTCAGCCAAACCCAGTCCCTTCCCAAGAATGGCATAAGTAATTGATTTCAATGAGTTTATTATGTTGGTGTAAATATATCATTCTCAGGTTACGTTTTCTGATTCAATGTTTTGGAGACAAGAAATCAAATCTGAAAGCAGTGAATGCATTATTTATTTTAAAGCTGGAGATTAAGTTAAAGTATTAATAACAATAAACTAATGGCTGAAAACATGCTTGATAGTCCATTGATCTGTACCTGTCATTCATTGCTCCCTGGTATTCTTGGTGAGTGCTTTATCACACTGTCATTCTCCTATCAAGTATCTATTCCAAACCGGATCCATGGTTAGAAGTCCAGAACCAGCTTTCTTATGAAGAAATTAAAATATCATTTCACCATGATGGGTACCCCTAAAAGCTACAGAATAAGTAACTCAGTACGCTGTATTTTCTAAGCTGTGTTCCAGTTTTGAATGATACTGAAAACTCCCTAAATTTCTATGTTTAGAATTATAGTTAGGGTACAGCCCTAGGTGAAGCAGGTGCATTAATATTCTCTCCTTCAGGCATATGAAATCCTGGTTAGGATACCTGCAAGAAACTCCTACAAAGCGCTTTGAAATCCTCAGTGAAAAATGTCTCACTGGTGGATTGGCCAAGTGCGTGATAGCTGCCCAGATGTGCAAGAAAGGTTTTACCTAACAAACATTCAGCAGGGATATTGCTGTGTACCATACCTCTCATGCATGGGACTATAGTGAGCTGTCTTTCAATTTATGTCAATAAAGCTGTTGTGCAAGGTTAATAAAAAAAAAAAAAAACAAACCAAAAAACAACACTTTAAAAAATTGAATATGGTACATTTACCTCTGACATTTCATACTGAATGTTAGAGCTGTTTCTTTTCTTGACCCTCCTCAGTTAAGTAGTCACCTCTTCCCTGTTATGTTGTGTCCCACTGTGTGCAGGTGTCAGACCTTCAGCCTCCTCTCCTCTGTGATTCTGCCCGTCCTGCATTGTGGGTTTTCATTGCTGCCTTATCTCAGAGCAAAATTTTCTCCTCAATTGATATGCATAGTCAGACGTAGTTAATCCACGTTTATCTTATCCATATGTCTAAGTATCCCAGAGATTTGAGGAACACCAATAATCAGTTTTATAAGGGACAGCAGACAACTCCCAAACTTTTTGCAAGGGTTTGGGGCTCACATAAACTAGTAAATGCAGCTTACGATTTATTCCCATCATTGGCCCTCTAACTCTGATGTCAATGGCCTTGTGTCTGCACAGGCTTGGAGAGAAAGTCCTGAAATCATGAAATGATTGCAGGTTTGCATGTGTATAACTGACAGATTTTGTCCTCAATACTCACGATCTTTCCCGTGGCATTAACTAAATGTGTATAATAATTTATGTTGTCATTTAAATTTAAAAGAGGCTTTCTGGGCAGCAGTATTTTGCCTGTTAAATCTTGCGAAGCACACCTTGAACTGCATTTTAATATGAATAGGTAACTAATGCAGATCACAGAAAAACAGTGTATAATGTGAGAAGAACTAACCAAAAAAAGTCCTGGGTTTTACATGAACTGAAGTTTGTGAATGATTTTCCAGTGCAAAGCATATTGTACTAATCCAGTTTTGTGTGAAATGTTCTTAGGATAAGCTCCTATCAACTGACCCACTAGTTGTGTATGATATATACAGAGAGGATATTAGTTATGGATTACAGGCATCTTTCTACAAAGCATTTTGTTAAGTCCTGCCAATTGCAAGACAATGGCTATTGTTGTATATTGCCCTCCTTGACTAAGCCTGTCTCTGGATTAGTAAATGCCCCTCTTAGAGTTTCTATTGTAGTCTAGTGCAGAAATGCAGATTCCTGGGCAGATGCCCTCAGCAGTGGTGGGACAGTAACTCTCACTAAGGATAGCGGAAATCACCCCTGTGCTCCTAGACACCTTAGCGTATGGACTAAAGGCATTTGTCACAGCTCTGATTTCTATCTAATGCTGGAGGCAGTTGAAGTGCAGTCACTCAGAAGCAGTTGGGTTGGTGTCAGCTCTCCCAGTGGGGGTGAAACCAGAGGGTGCTGACCTACCACAGTCTGGCTAGAGAGCCACCTTGCCTTTCACCCCCACCACAGGGAAGTGCAATTTGAAAACCTGGCCATTGTCTGGGAGAAGAGGCATGGGAGAGTGCCACCTTCACCTCTACCTCCAGTAACAGCCAGGGGATGGGCACGGAGAGGCAGCATGCTGGCAGCACTGGGGCTTCTCCTGGGGCTGCAGGGGCTCCTGGTCACTGCAGAGCATGGGCAAGAAGCAGATGTCGACAACTGGAGCCACCATCCCCAACCTTTGCATTTCTTATTTCCCTATTCCAGCCCTTCTCCACCTCCCTCTCCTGCCTTATTGGAGTCATTAATGAGGGTGTAAGCCATCCCCTTACTAGACAGGTGTACATTTTGGGCTTGATGACCCTGATCCTCCTCATGCTCAGCCTATCTCCTTTCAATTGTTCCATCAGCTGCGTGACTGCCAGCTCACACCTGACAAGTGACAAGTCTCAGGCTCCTGCTGACTAGATAATCAAAGTCTTGTCAGAGCTGTCAATACCCTGCAGATAGGAGAGGACAAAGAGAGGAAAGGTTTCTACAGAAACCACTGCCTTCAAAAAATACTGTCAATTCTTCTTACAGAAATCACCTGTTTGTTTCAAAACATTATTTATTACTGAAAATACGGTCTCTGCAGAACAAGCATGTAAGCAGGATAATGACAGCAGCTTTTAATGACACAGCCCTCCAAATCTACTGGCCCCAACATTTTGTTGAGAATTGTTTTGAATCCCTGACTAAAGGGAAAATATTAATATTCAGCAGTCATTTAACCTTCCTGAAGAATTTAAGGGGGATCATTTCAAGCACAACCATAATTATTATTTGATAAAAAACACATTTTTTAAAAAAAAGCAAAGAATGCACAAGTATGCTCTAGTCTATTATTGCAGACCAAGGTTATTTATGATCTCTTCCAATTTTGGAACATTTTCAAATGCAGATTTGATTTAAAATGTTAATTAAAGCACAGGGCCAATTTTTTCCCCTTATTTACAGAACTCTAAATCTGCAATCTACTGAAGTTGATGAATTTCATCTGGGTTTCACTAGCACAAAAAAGTGTCATATCTGACACAGTTATTTGGATATTCTTACATTTACAGTCAAAGTATGTGTTAATGTTTTGAGATTTTTGGGATGGACAGATGTTCTGAATGTGATGGATTCAATAGAATTTTTTAATACTTTGTGTAGTAAAAAAATAAATGACCTTTGATTTGAAAGGTAGCTATGTCTGGAGGATAAAATGACACTGCTTTTCACAGCTGAAAGTCCTTTAAAATAATATTGGAGGTGAATTTTCTGAAGAGCTAGTAACTATTTAGTGTATATCATTTACTGTAGCACCAGAAATAAAGTAGTGGGTCTGGCCCACTGCTGAGAGAAAGACATATGGCATTACTTGCCTCAGAAAAAGAAGTCTTTAAGCAGAGTTTTCATCAGTGCTTTTCATGTGCTTGCCTTCAGTGCCACTTCCAGATAACTCATGGTTTAAAAGAAACGCCACCATTCAGTTACTCCCCAAGCCCTGCATGCACACAGTCCTTTTCTCCGCTTTTATGCCTATTTCTTTTTATTAGGAATGGCTTTGTTAGACATAAGCCATTATCTGTCTGAGCTGTGTTCAGCTGTCAAGCGCTAGCTGCCTTTTGCTGCTTGTCTCAGCAGTCAGCATTAGACAGCAGAAGGTGGCAGGAAGACCTGGAAGTTAAAGCTTGTTAGATCCCTGGTGTGTTGCTACTGGTGCCCGTGGGTTTGCTGGAGAGGCTGGGTGTGTGACATGCAGCCTGAGGTAGGCAGGCAGCCAGGGACACCTCACCAGCAGCTCTCTGCTGGGCTCCTGTGTCACCACCCTCAGATTGCTGCACTGGGGGATGAGGAAGGCAGATGCAATGCTGATACCCTGGGAAAACCCACCCCCAGGGGATTGCCAGCCTGCTGATGGTCCAGACTGGTTTTTTTTTTAGGAGAGAGGACTGCTGAGAGACACTGCAGATATGGTAGTGTTTGCTCCTTCTCTGCTTGGTGTGGAGCCAGTGGTTTTGTCTGAACACAAGTGCTGAAGGTAGGAGAGCATTGGGGACGGTTGTCTTGGGGTCAGGTCCCACCGCTTGGCACACTACTGCAGTAGAGGAGAACAGAAGGATCCATCCTGAAACCTGAGCTGGAGTGGGCACCTGTGGTGTGACGGAGGAGGAGGAGCAGGAGCTGAGGCTTTGGGACACTGTCCCGAGCACTGCCCAGCCTTGCCACACAGCTGATGACTTGTCTCTGCAGCGGTGGCTGCCGGCAGAGCTCAGAGGAAGTTTTCAGAGAGAAAGTTTTTTTCCATCAGAAAATGCCGATTCGTCAAAAGCAAAGCATTTCACAAAAACATCTGGCTTTCAATGAATCTTCCCAGAGAACCTAGCCTGCTAAGCAGATTTTCATTGTAAATCTGTCTGGTTTCCTGCCAGGTCACCTGCGTGGCTCCATGGCTGCCTGCCAGCACTTGCGGCTGAAGGTAGCCACACCAGAAACCTGCCCCGCATCACAGACCTCGGCTTTCTGGATTTACATCTGTGCAGGAAGACCCTGTCCCTGAACACAGGGAGACTTCCCAGGCAGACCCCCAGGCTTCCAGGAGCTCTGGGCAGCTCTGATGGATTTCCATTCTGTGAAAAGTTTAGGGAAAAGAGCAGGGGAACAAAATAGGAAAAAAAATTTTTAAAAATAAAGTTGTTCTGAATCTGAATGGAAGCTGATTTAAAAATGCTGATATTTCCTGCAGACCACAAATTCTGAATTTTGGCAGTTCCCAAATGCCAATAGTTAGAAACAAGCTAGCAAGGCTCAGAAGTAAGATGTGGGATACAGGAAACAATCTTGATGCTTCCAGGTTAAATGCATTTAGGCATATCATAGGGAAAAAAATCTTATTTGTGTGACGTGTATTTATCCACAAAGCAAGTATAAGTGATATCACTGTGATATCATTATATCATGATATCAAGTCATATAATTATTTCATTAATGTTATTTAAAATAAATAAAAGTTATCATATGTGCCACGTTGTAGCAAGTACTTCTTTCTATGTAATTCTTAAACCTCGATAAATACCTTTTAAGTAATCTAATTTTTGTGTTTAGTTAGCATACAATGCATGTCCTGTTAAATCCTGATTAAATACATAATTAGGTGTATTTAAAGTACTTAATTTAAAGTATTAGTGCTTATTTAGACAATAGTTTTCTTATTAAGGGTTAGTTTATTTGTTAATCAAATGTCACTTAGAATGTAGAGTGGGTGGAAAAAAGTAATTGTATGATTTACTTGAAAGAAAGCTGTAGACAAAGTAGGTGGCAGAGAGTAAACAAGAAACTGTTTGAACGAATATCACTCTTATGTTCCTGTTTCTAATTTTATCCATCTGACTCAAGCAAAGAAATTGAAGGGAAGGGAGAAGACTGAAGACTGGAGCCTGCGTTGGGCTGGGCATCTCAGCGGTGCTAGGCCTTGTTGCAGTAATTTTTAATTCCTCTTATTTTTCTGAAACAAAGTTTTCACTGTGAAACTGGAGAAAATGTTTTGTTAACATTGTTGCATCTAGAGATAAGGTGTCTCTCTTGGTGAGACGTGGCCACTTCCACTGTGTTTGTCACTGTGCCCAAAGCTAGCTGGAGGGAACACGGTCAAGAGAGCTGGCTTTTAACACCGCTCAAGTTTGGGACTCTGTGACAGTTTAGTCACACGGCCTACCTTTGGATAGGCAAGCAGTACTAGGAACTTAGTACACAGAAAAGTTTAAAAAGGTCTTTTTTCCAGGATGTTTGGTGTTTTGAAGCTGCTGTTTGTTTCAGGTTTTGCAAATACTCTCATTTGCGTTCTGCTGATTGTTTTCAGGTTTGATCATAATGTAAAAACCAGCTGCACTAAAAATCTTGTCAGAACGGTTACTGAAATTTTGGATTAAATTGTCCTCAACTTTCCTCAATAAAGGAAAACTCTTGTTTAACATGGCCTGTCTTTGATGCCTTTGTTTATGGTAGCGTGACAAACAGCCCTTGCCTTTCCATGGCATCTCTGCTTTTCCTTTCCTTTCTGCATTTCAGGTGGTAGGAAAAGCCTCAGAGGTGATTCTGGCAGAAGTAAATGCTGATGAAGTGTCAGCTCCTCTGAACGGTGGGAGCTGTGCAGCGAATGGAGCTGCAGTCACATTCCCCAGCCCCACGGGCTGCCTCTGCGCTCTGGGGGATGCTCAGCATTGCTCTTGCTTCCCAGTGGGATGGTGAAGCAAAGACATGGGTAGGTCTCATGTCACTTGTTAATTAATTGATTCTCTGCATCATCCAAGAGCTAAACAGCCCCATTTCCTAATCCAGAATTTTCAAATTGCATTTGCAACATGCTGAGACATCTCTCTGGCATCACAAAAGGTCCTGACTTCCAGGGTTTCGTGGGACTTCTGAAGCTTCCCCTATCATTAATTTGTCCTGCACAGAAAAGGCATGGGGTAATGAGAGGTATGAGGATGATATGATACCAAAGCAGAGAATTATTCAGTGGTAAAGTGAGTAATTTAGTTTTTCTTTAGGAGTTCTCTTTGTGGACTGCTTGGTGATTGTGGAGCTCACACAAATACAGAAATATTTGGCCGTTTTTGTTTCCTTTTCTGAGAAGTGTATAACATTATCGGAATTAGATCTATAGCATGTACACTTACTGCTAGTAAATCTAGTAGTTAGCACATCAAAACCCCTTTTATCAGTTGTTTCAAGGTTATTCTCAGAATTGAGTGGGTCTCCAATAACATTCTGAGGAAATTTGTACTGAAATCTCTTTCCAAGAAGTATTTGGGCTATCGGCAGGTTGTGTGAAGAATGCCAGGCATTGCACACGGCCAAAATATGATAATGGAGACACTCCCAAGGAGGCTGCTGTGGCAAAGACTTACTGTTTCTTCCTCCTAGGAAAGATGAACAAACTTAAATATCTGTGTTTGACATGCAGAAGATATGTATTTTTGTGGAAAGGTGGTGACAGTTATATGCAAAATGTTAGTCATAGAATCATTAAGGTTGGAAAAGACCTCTAGGATCATGAAGTCCAACCATCAACCCAAGACTACCATGTCTCCTAAACCATGCCCTGAAGTGCCACGTCTACACGTCTTTTGAATACCTCCATGGATGGTGACTCCACCACCTCTCTGGGCAGCCCGTTCCAGTGCCTGACCACTCTTTCAGTAAATAAATTTTCCTAATATCCAATCTAAACCTCCCCTGATGCAACTTGAGGCCATTTCCACTCATTTTATTGCTAGTAACTTGGGAGAAGAGACCAACACCCACCTCGCTACGACCTCCTTTCAGGTAGTGGTAGAGAGTGATAAGGTCTCCCCTCGGCCTCCTCTTCTCCAGGCTAAACAACCCCAGTTCCCTCAACCTCTCCTCACAAGACCTGCTCTCCAGACCCTTCACCAGCTTCGTTGCCCTTCTCTGGACATGCTCCAGCAACTCAGTGTCCCTCTTGTACTGAGGGGCCCAAAACTGAACACAGTATTCAAGGTGTGGCCTCACCAGTGCCGAAAATGGTCTATTAAGGCAGAAGTGGTAACTGTGAGGTTGCACATATCGTTGGTTCTGCTGCATGTGATGTGTCTTGTGTTGTGTAGGTTATTGCCTCCTCTGGGTTGATAAAAATCTGTGTCATCTAAATGATATTGCTTATGTAGCCTTCAGCGACTGCTTTAGTTCATCTGTGGTGGTACAGCTCCTAAATCAGTAATTCACAATGAACCATGTGTCCAGCTGATTGGGACTCTTTTTCTGTTAAGTGTGTTCAAAGCTGACTTTATTGAAGAGGTAAACAATTATTTAATAAGTATTTATTTGCCCTTCCAATGTCAAAAATCCTGCCCTGCTGCAGAATCACTGTTAATGGTACAGCACATTCTGGATCGTTACTGCTTTTTCCAGATTGCTCGTGGTATCTAACCCCTCTTCCAGGCCTTGGGGTATTCTATCTCCCCTCGTCCTCTCCCCTTCCATTGCAGAATTTCCTCCTGCTGCTTTCAAGTGATTGCCCTGTACTGTACAGAGATGAAAACTGGGGCAATACTCACAAAGCTTTTGGTGTTGATTGTCTGGTTGGCATTCATACTGGCAGCTGCTTTAATGAAGCTACTGAAAAGTTCCTTAATTGTATAAGCCTCATGCCCCTCTGGTACTGTTTGACCTAATACTCTCTAGCAGAGACCAGGTTTCTTTTACTCTGCATTTCTTTTGACTGTTTTCATAGGTTAGTGGGACTAAGTTATCCATGAAAAAATGAGGAAGACTGAGAAATACTATGGCTTCAAGGTCTTGCCAAGGTTTCTTTAATATTCAACAATAAAAGCTGGTATATTATTATTATTATTATTATTATTATTATTATTATTATTATTGTTGTTGTTGTTGTTGTTGTTGTTGTTATTGTTGTTATTGTTATTATTGTTGTTATTACCATCATCATCATCATCGTCATCATCATCATGAATGGCGAGAGGAAACTCCAAAGCAAGGCTTTCTGGCATGTAGGAGAACCAGCATCAGTTTCTCATCTTGCTGGATTTAGGACCTATTTCATTCACTTGGTGGTACCACTGGGCTGTAGCCCCTCCTTCTCCATCCCATCTGTGAGACACTGTCCCTAAGGACGTTGACATGTTTGCATGAAACATGTAAGTAGTATTACATTGTATTTTTCAATGGAAAAATTTCACTGAAGAGTTCTCACAATCAGTTTTTGATTAACACTCTTTTCCATCATTCCTTTCCCTATCCCAAAATATTATTTAGACAGGAGTTTGGGTCATGACTCCTTGCAGAATTCATATTTAATATTTCCTTAATATAGAATCTAAATTATTTTTTGTAATCTATGTAAAGATTATGTATAATACAATTAATTGATATAAGTGGTTTCACTTCTCCTTAATATGACAAATCTCTAGTGTGAAATATTCTTAGTTAATGATCAACATAAAATAGATAGAGTTCATTTTTAATGCAAGTACAAGATTTGAATTAATTTGTAGTTAGAGCAGAGTTATTAAACTGTATAATATATATACACATACATTCCCTTCTTTTGTTTTTAAAGCTTTTCATATTCAGCAGATATGATGATAAGCTTGGGATCTTTCTATCGAAATTCCTTTTCTTTTCCTTACTGAACCACTAACATATATTTATTTGGGATTTCTCCACAACAGACTGACACTCCATGCTAATACTCTCATAACCAACTTGCATTTTCGTTTACAGTAACTCGTGTTTCCAGTTGATACGAATTGTTAGGTGTGTAGGTATGAACCGTTGGCCCATTTCCACCTGCTATAGAAGTACCTTCTGTCTCTGAGACTCAAACCTGCTCACTGCAGCACAGTGTTGCTGAAGAGTGTGCTGGTCCACATGCAGAGGTAAAATCTCTAGTAGAGTGCAGCAGGCATGGTAGGTTTGCACAGGCTAATCTACCTTGAGCAGAGTATTAATGCAAGCAGAGAGCACACAAGAGTACTGGTAAGGGATTAGCATAAAACTGTGTACATTATCATGGTCTCACTTTTTTAGATTTAATGTGAGTGATGTTCTTTAATATTACTATTAAATTTATAGCAGTGAGATAAGCATCGAATTTTCCTACAATTGCATTAAAGATGGGAAAAAAACTATCGGGAGAAGTGCCAAATGGAATTTGAATGTTGCTTAAAAGGCGCGTGGGATGGAAGAAGCAACTTGCAGGGAACATCTGTTTCTGCTGGACCTTGTCACTTTTCTGTCAGTTGTAACACTGAGTTAATCAGATTCCTTTAACTTTAAAAACTGTTGTGTTTAAAATGCAGCAGAGATCAAAAATAACTACCCAGTGTGCTGGAGTCTGTAGTTTATAAATGAGGAGAGAGCTTGGTGTAAATGTATCCACTTGTATTTTCTCCCAATACGGTGTATAAGTGAGAGCTGGAGGGATTTAAAGTGGTTTAATCCTCACTGTTCTTCATATTCCCACTGTTTCACAGGTCACTGAGCTGCAACATTTGTGTTGTGTTTAAAAATACATATTTTAATGTATTGGCTAGATACCAAAAATTTGCCCGAAGAATGTAATTGAAAGGTTTCCTTAGTTGTAACTGCCTTTGTTTAGTTCATATAGCTCAAAAAAGTATACCAAAAATAGGAGTGTATTGCCAGTCCGTCCTACTGCAGGAGCTTTTTGTGTTGTATGAACCATGCCAGCCCTAGAGCCACAGCAGCCTGAGGGGCTGGGCCAGCACTTCCTACCCCAGGTGTATCCTCTGGTCGCTTCCTGATGGGACAAGTTACTGTAGAATATACTATAGGATACTGCAGAGGTGGGAAGGAGAGCCTCTGTTGTCTCTTGAGAGGACCAATGCATACGCTCTACTATGTGTTTCCCAAAGCTTTTCTGAGACAGCTATTTTCTTCTGTCATGGTATATTTTGATTCTTAAATATCCTAACTTTTTTTAAGGAAAGCAAATATTTCCTTGAAATATTTTCAACAGAACAGATGTGAATTTTTCTGAAGACATTTTGAAGGCAAATGTTTGACCCATGTTACCATAAAATCCATTTTAGTATGAAGGGAATTGCGGCAGTAAATTACGATTATTTTTTTTTAAGGCAAAAATTTAACTGTAGATGTAATAAAGAATTAAATAGTACCCTGCATCACTCTTCATATTCTCTCTACAAATTATTATCTATGTTTATTGTTGTTATCTTCAAAAGTACAATAAAAATATATGGCAGAGTTGATTAAAAGCTTTCGTTAAAATAATCACAGTCTCTTAAAAGAACATTTTAGAAGGTACAGAGTCTTCATGCTGTAGTTACAGTTATGCCAATTAATGCTGTGATGTTGTTAAATCTCACAAGCTGTGAGGCATCATTACTTGAGTAAGGGTCCTCTAAAGAGATCCATTGCACTTCATGTAGTGGTGCTGGTAAATCAGTGGGCAATATTCTCCTCTTTGAGTCAACACGGAACAAATGTCCCAGTATGGTGCTGGGAGAAGACGGTTTTGCTGGAAACACCATGCTAAGATGCCTGTAAGTCATAAATTTGAGGTCATGATTATTTGCGGTTCACACACCTCATCACATTATTTTTGCAAGACAGGGGTGTGAATCCTGGTGTGCTGGCTAAACTCCAGTTTGAGCAATTACATTTTATGCCTGAAATTCCCCTGTAGTTTCAGCTCGATATGTTTCACATCTTGGTTTGTACTGTTGCTGTGTAGTGTTAAGCAGCTACAATCTTTTACTCTATGAATCGTTGCATTTTAGATGTGAGTCTTGTATGTGATCATAGTCCAGTACTTTTGAAAAGACTCGGAATGAAAACTGTTGTGCAAGAAGTTGCTACAGAAGTTATGGGAGCAAATGCTGGTGGCTGCTCTCTGCAGCCTCCAGAAGTTTTGTTTAAGTGTGCAATACATACATTGCATAGCTCTCTGTCCTTGCACTCTTTGCTGTCCCAGTTGGACCAGTAACCCTTATGGGGCATGCCCAACCACCCAGGAGACATTGACGTGGTGGAGAGGAAAGCATGGGCCATGGGAAACTTGGTGGCAGCTCTTAAGAGGCTCCTTTGGGAAACTCCAGTAGCACAGGAGTGAGCTGGCAGTGACAAGTACTGCTGAGGTCCCTTGCCATCATGCTTGGCCATTTCCCCCGTTGCTGTGTTTTGCACAGGATCCTGCACATCTCTCCGGGAGCCTGTGCAGTGCCAAGCCCCAGGCACTAGCCCCAAGCCCTGGGTCAGGTGTTGAGTCCTCAGGAGTGACCCTGGTGCTAAGCTCCCCACAGCAGTGGCAGTGCAACCACTTGCCCAACCACCATGGCCCCGTCACTGGGTCTGCCTCACGACATGCAAAACCCATCCGCATAGAGCTGCTCAGCAAGGTGGAGACCCCTCATCATGGATAAGCTCATCACTCCTGTGGAGCAGCAACAGTGGCATACATGGTGCTGTAAATGTAATTGTCTAGGACTGATCTCTGGTTTCGTTCTTTTTCTTTCAAAAGAAGAGGCCAAGATCAAAAGCCTTAGCCCAATCAGTCAGGCTTTAATCAAATGAAGCACTTGAGCACATGCCTCATGTTAAGCACATAAGGATTATTGCTGATTTCAAGGAGATAACCACATGCTAAAACAGGGACTTGTATCTGGTTCGTAGCAACCTTGTATCCCCACGTCTGTCTGTAGCACACGCTGCTTCACTCTTTCATTTGCTTTAGAGTGAGGTGAACATGCTGTCTAATAAAAAATAAGCAGATGAAGGCACTAAAACACAAAAGACTTGTTGCTTTGAGATTAGCTTTAAGCAAAACAGCAGGTAGAATTTAAGCCAACAGAAAGGCTCTGTGTGACTTCAGTGTGCTTTGCAATAGACATCATATCATGGTGTCTAAATAGATCCTTTTCTTCTCAGAACTTCTGTGATGAGTGAGAAGAATTCAGTTTTCCACTCCTTGCGTTTCAAACTGGGAGGCACGTGCAAGGACCATACACATAAAGGCCCACAAAGGGCTGACACTAAGCATACAAAGAGCATACCTACATATAAAGCAATGATTAGTTTACAAATTAAATATTTTTGAGATATTTCACTTAGTGGGAGGTTAGCATATATCAGAGTATACGGTATTTGCATAATATTTATATAGTGTTCTATGATCAAAGATTATTGCTACACATGAGACAGCTTCAGAAAACTACTTCCTGGTGAAGCCTTGTTTCCACTTCTGAGTTTATGCATTATATTCATGGTTGTTTCTCTGTTAATGGCACAACCAGACACTGAAACCTGATTCCTAAAAGCAGAAATAGTGGGCCTGGGAGAAGTCACAGGGTTAACATCCTAACTTAGAGGCTTGGTCTACCTTTAATTGAAGTGGGTGTCCTCAGCAAGTGGCTTCTCCCATTAGAAATGATTTTCTGCCAGAAATCTATATTCTGTCATACCCAATTATGCACCCTACTAATCAACAGAGAACTTGGTAGCACCCCGACATGGAGAAGTCTGCATCTGTTCTAAATCCTGCCCTTCTAAGCAGGATTATTGCCAAGCACTGTGAAGATTGCTTAGCTGGGTACAAAAGATGCTGTACCCAAGCCAAAACAGAGAAGTGATTCTGATTTTATTTGAATGAGCTTATTTGATTGGATAGAAGCAAGTAATTGAATTATGTACAATAAAATAAGGTTCTGTGTTCTAAGAAAAACATCAGCAAATGCTATCTTGTAAAATCTCTTGAAATAACAGAATAATGCAAAGGTTCTCAGCAGCTCAAATATCTCAGATGTTCTCCTCCTCCTCTGAAAGTACTACTAGGTGTATTTTAGACTACAGTAGTAGCCTTCTATCAGCTCATTTATCAAATCTGTCAGGCCTTAAAATGCTTAAGCGTATGCTTACTGTTAAGCACATGAGCATTATAACTGATCTCAACGAGACTATTTAAAGTGTTTTGTGGAACATTTCTTGCTGTTGTCTGGTCCCCACACCAGCAGCACAGCCATGTACATTGTGATTGCTTTTTGTTGGCTGATGACGTCCTCAGTATTTCCATGTTTATAGACCACCAGAATCCCTTGGAGGGACTAGCTCTATCGTTGAACTAGAGAAGGTGCTGAGGAAGTCCACAAGACACTGAATAGCTTCCTGGGTGATAACAGGTTAAATAGATCAGCATTTTTTGGCTCAGAAAAGAGATGGCTATGAGAAGTTGTGACAGAGGAGGTATGCCAAACAGAGGAGAGGTGGGAATGGCTGTTCAAGAGCTGGAAGGTATGACATGAAACTATCAGGCAGCAGGTTTAAAATTTAACTTCCTTGTTTTTTTCTACATATCACAGCACATAGAACACTGTGGAGGCCAGAAGTGTAAGTAATTTGAACAGGAATTCAATGATTTTAAGTAGAAATAGTCCACTGAGTACAACCAGGTATGCAACTGCAGATATGACTGCCACAAAACCACAGCTTGTGGCAAGCACAAGGACCCCGCCAGTCTGCAAGTATTCATCACGTGTGTTGTATTCTGCAGCCATGCCTGCTGCTGCTTTGCAAATTATATTCTACCATTTTGGAATAACTGCACTGTGGTTTGTTGGGGGATTTTGTTGGGTTTTGTTTGTTTTTTTTTTTTTCTTTCAAGATGTTTATTATTCCAAATTGTAGGACTTATTTCCATGGAAATGGCAAAGTATAACTCAATCATCCATTCCTCCTTTCCCATGTGGTCACAGGACAGCGTCTGAGAGGCTATTACAAAACTGGGCTGATAGAAACAACTTCTAGTAATTCAGGTGAGTTGTTACTGTGCTGGCCAGGCTATGTCACTTTTGATGAAGGTGCCAAATGTCTTTCCACTTTGCAGCAATGTTTGCAGGTCTGCTTTGTTTACAGCAGGATGGGAAGCTCCTGAGTATTTCTGAAAATGAGATGTGCGTTCCGAGACAGAGATTATATCAATGTTGCATCTGCCTAATATACTGTTCCTATCCATGAACATGTCATGTCAGTATTTTAGCACTCCCTCTGTTCATGCGCGTTGCGTGAGGAAGTTGAATAATGTGGCTCGTTATGGTTTTGGTTAAGTGCTGAGAGTACTTATTGAGCTTATAACTCCATTGTGGTTTTACACTATTATTAACAAGTAAGTGGCTCTCTAGGCTGGCAGTGCAGCTGGGAAGGGCTTCTCAGGCACAGGAGGAGTCAGTCTCCAGAGTTCAGTGGGGTGATCCTATGCATGCAGATGGGCAGCAGGCTTTACCTGGGCTACAGCTATTCTAAGGTACCGTGCTACTTTTCACTTTACCATCTTGAAAGGATTAAATCCAATGGAGAGATTTCACATCTGAGATTCACTTTCTTATTACTGGAAAAATTTGCAAAAAATCTCATTCTTAAGAAAAAAGGAAATAAAGGATCCAAGTTAGAAAAAGTATGCCTCTGCTTGCAACAAAATCCTTTCAATCTGCATTTAAATAAAGGTATTGACTATGTAAAACACAAGGCTGCCCAAGGCAGAACATAAATAGTGTTTGCCAGGTATACTGTTTGATGTGGGCTTCCACATAAGGTATTGAAGGCACACATCAGTAAATCCTGAACCTGCCAACTCTTTCCTGTGCAGTGTCACTCCAGTCTAGTTAGAGTGTATTTAGAAAGTAGCTAAACACACTTTTGTGGAAATCATTAAATAACACAGCAATTCATACATTTGTAGCAGACAGCCTCTAATGCACGTTATTAACTGAAAATAAAATCCCAGCATTTATCTTATATGTTATTTTATCTTTAAAAAAATCAGATGCCCAGTATGACTGAGAATATAATACCCTAAAGTTTAAGACTGGTTTGTAAACACAGTCCCTAGTGTCTACTATTGATCTTTTGCTATTTTAATGCATTTTTACTGACCGACATGTCCTGTGGTAAAGAATATTGCCTAAATTAGTTATCTGATTGGTTCTTTTGATTAATGATGGGACTGTGCTTCATTACACATGACAACATGATCAGAATAATCACTGCAGCTATAGAAGCTGGGACTGGCATTTTTTATTCCTTCATTTTTAAAGTTCATTTATAAAATTATTTAATGTATACGTCCTAAGTTGTAATTTATTTACATGACACTTTTTTCGATGGGAACTGTTGTACTGTGTCACAAATGGCTAAGAAAACAAGGTAAACTAGATGTACAAATCAATGTCTTCTGGCTCAAGGGGAAAAAAACATAATCAAGATTCAAGAGCTGACCTTGTCCAAAGTCCAACTTGTCACACAACAAACAGTAAGGTGCCCAACAAATCACTGGGATCAGCAGGATGTATTCAAAGGAATGTTTAAATGATATTATTCCTTGCTGAAGTTCTTACCAAAACTTCAGGAGTTGCATGCGTTGGGGTGCAATCAGCCCAGAACCCATGGGCCGTTGGGTCCCTGGGGTCAAGCCCAGGGCAGGTGTCACTGGAGTGGGAGGAATGCCTGCCCAGGGCACCTCTGCTGAGCTGCCAGTGGGGCTGTTTGCCTTGGGCAAGCAGCGTCTCCATCAGCTGCTTTCTAGCATTTCTGACGGCTCTTCTCAGATGGGGCTGTCCCAGAGCAACTAACCTGCAAAGCCACACGAGGCTGCAAACAGGTCCCGAGAGCGAAAAAGTTTCTTGATTAAGTCCCAGAGCCAATCTGAGCAAATACTAACAACTTGCAACTGTATACACTTAACTTCTTCAAAATTAAACCGCATTTGACTATCTCTGTGTAGAGGACCAAGACCAGATGTGTTGCTTAGCATCATCTTACCCGTGTGTTATCTGCCATAGTTTATAGCACCTTTACGTGCTTTGAGGTTCTTGATTGCTTTTTAGTAGGTCATTCTGGGATTGATCTGTTTGAATTTATAAGGACATGCATGCCACCTTATGTCATGTTGATGAATGATTCAAAATTTTAAATGGCAATTCAACATTTAATGTTTTGAAAAATGTTTAAATGGTGTCATGCACAGAATAAATGGCAGCTTTCATTTTCTTTCTTCAAAATTCCCTGCCAGCCTGTTTACATGATGTTGACAGACATTTTAGCGTTTGCCAGAGAAATAATGTGAAGGGTTGGATACTTGCCATAAAATGGTTTCCTCTCTATGGCAAATGTGGAAACAAATGTGTGCGTGCACAGTACATACACACACATACATTTTAAACATATTTCCAAACAAAAAATTGTTTGTTTGCTGTTACAACTACAGAAATGTATCTCCAAGCAGAACTAACTCCAAAAGGGGTAGAAACTCAGAGCTCAGAGGAGTCGGAGCCTGACTGACTCCTGACCGAGTCCAGCTGATGGTGTACAATGTGATACATTCATTGCAAAACTCAGGAATGGTCTTGTTGGTCAGCAGCTAAACAACCTTAATTTCACCGCCAAATTATATTAAATTCTGATGCGACAACTAAAGAGTGCATTTGCAAATGGAATACTTCACATGCCAATATAATTCTCTCCTTATAGTACCATTTTTATTGTGCTCTGTCTCACTTTAAGACTTCATTGTACTGGCTCCGTATAACACATTATCTGCATATAAAAGTAAACGTCTATAGAGATTTAGGTCCCAATCCTTTACGTACATATGCACTTTAAATGGACCTCGGCATTGGTGCAATAGATTTTCCTCCTGGGATTGCAAGAGGAAGGTTGGTATTTGTTGTGTGTAGTAAATGTGAAAGTTTAATATGCCAATAATTCCATTTCCATGGAATAACTATGGATTTAGGATGTTGTGCGGCGTTAATTTTAGCTTGTGTTTAGACATTCATTTTGCGACTAATAACATTTGTCTAATTATGGTGGCATACCAAGCTTTTGTTTCCTGGGAAGAGATTGCTATTGTATGAAATATGTTTAATCACGGTTAAACACCCTTTGACTTCTCATGCTGGTTCTAGCTATATAAAAGGCTGTTTGGTGTTACCTTTGTACGTAGGTGACTGAAACATTAATAATTCTTTTATGAAAGCAATTCTGAATGATGGATTGATACACTGAGTTTATGATTCTTATATTCCAGGATTGTTTGTTAGTAGCACATTAGAAATTGTGACTAGTCAATGAAATGTCAGTACTTCAGGGCTTTCCGAATCAGAACCTATTTTAAAAGCAGTTGTAAACTACTATTTTCACTGGGTCACTGAGTTTTACTATTAGAGATATATGAAATATTTAAGGACATTGAAGGTTTCACGGTGTACTTAAAAAGTAAATTTTTAATTTGCAGATGTATGACAAGAAGAGAAAATCAATTGTTTTTTTCTGGAATTGATGAATATGTTATATGTAGAACATGCATCTTTACTTCCAAATGAGGAATTGATGCATTTTTCTGTTCAAAAGTTGTTTTCTATCAACACAAGCAGATAATTGGTTACGCTAGTTGAAGCTCTGTGTGTGTATGTATGTGTTACTTAAAAGCTTACCAATAGGTGCAGTAGTTTTTGGAGCTTGTTGTATTGCATGGCAACCTTTTATACATTATAGGATTAGATCATGTAAAACTGATGTTGAATATGCAAGTTATATGTTAATCTGATTAAATGAATGGAGAATTGCCCAATGCAATCAATTGAAATTTTCAACAACTGTGTGTTGAACTTTAAGGAAATTACCACCGTGAGGCTGCCAAACCCATGATACAACTTTGCATTTGCAATAATATTTGCCTATTTAGCATTCAACAACATATATGTATAGTGGTTTTGTACTGAAGTAAGATTAGTCCATCGAGGAGAGGCTTAGAACTGGAAATGCAACAATCTCTGCTATATAGGAACATAAAATGTTGGATGAAGGCTTTTAGAGTGGTTTCACTCATAATGCATGTTTTTTTTTTAAAAAAGAAATGCAAAGGCATCCATATTATTTTATAATTTTATTATTTGTTTATTGTCCTAAAAATAAAATGACTTGATTTAAGTGTGTGATGCTATTTACTTGTATTTTAAAGCCTCACATAATATTATACAGTAGATTGAAATGCATACTTATGTCTTTTTCATTCATTGGACAGCTATGCTAAAGCAAATAAAATCAAACGCATACATTCCTTTTCAGTGGCTTACAAACTGTAAGTGATGGAAGGAAAAAGCTGCAGCCATTCCACTGAATCCTATTATTGACAACAGCAGAAGTAAAAAAATTAGAAAACAAATCCCTTTTTAAATAAAATGAAGTAAAAGACCTACATTGCTTGGAGGAAATGCTAATTGAAAATACCTTGCTAATGCTAGCTAGTCACAGGAAGGAAACATTAAGTTATTATTTTTAATAATGTTTACAAGTATATCCAGCCATTTCCAGCCAGTGAAAAATGTTAGCCTTGGTAAAATGTGGCAGTGCTACTTTTCACTGGTGATGCTGCTCATCTTCTCTCTGATAGCAATCATTAATTTTATTTTTTAACCCAGTCTTCAAATGAAGACAGATGAGCAGGAGAGTTTTAAATGCAAGCTGCTTATGTTCAGAAAAATGGCTGCTAGATTACAGATCACTGTGCCTGAGCTGAGTCCAGTGACTGTTTGGAAAGGGGGAGAAAAAAACCAAACAAGCGTTAGGTGAGCAGCAAACAGGCAGGCCTGCGAGGAGCCGCTGAAGGCAAAGTGTATGTGTGTACAGGGGTGTATGTCCCTGCGTGCGTTTCGGGATGCAGAGGGGAGGAAAAGGAGGACGAGGGAAAGGAGTTTGCACAATGGTACAGAAATCTGATTCATTTCCTAATTGCTATGGAGACCCACAGATACTATTATTGTTGATTGCTCTTGATAATTTTAATGTTACGTTTTAACATTTATTTCTCATTAGCACTAAGAGGATTGTTAGAGACCAAAATGTGTAATATATCACATCACTGGTAGCATCATCCTGCATCCTTTTATTTGTTCTTTTAATGTCATCAGAGTTGTCTTTTTAGTCAAGTGTCAATGAGCACAATGTAATTTCTACATCTTTTAAGCTGTGATTTTTAGCATCTGACAGCTTTGCCTTGATTGTTTCTCACCACAGACACACTGGATTTATCCTCATGCTCTTAATGCTCACAAAGCTGAAGTTTTCAAACTTGGTCCTGCCAATAGTGAGCTTGTGACTGATTATTCAGGTACACCCTTTCCTGGCTACTATTTCTGTATTATTTGAAAGGAAGAGGCGGGTTGGGCACTGCATTCATAACCACAAGAGGTAGTTAAAAGGCTCCTCATTTAATGGAGTAGAGAGCTGATTGCTGGCTGACCTCGTAGCTGGTCCCACACTGGCAATGCATTGCCTTGGACAGACCTCCCAAACATCCTCCTTTCTGCACCTCCACCAGTGACCAAAACCCACCAGGTAGGAGCTGGGGTGTCCCTGTGTACCCCAGTGTTGCTCATGACAGAAGTCTTCTGTCCTGTTCAAGGGGTATTTTAAAATAAAAGTCAAGAATGAACTAGATTGAGTGTGAACTTCACAGTGAAAGGATGGAAGGGCAGATCTTGGACCTTTAACTCCATGCAGATACAGGAGTGTGGTGCCTGCAATGAGCGAGAGCAGTCCCTGCAGCTCCTCTAACATGCAGTTTTTGATTAGTTCTTGTAAGGAGCTTTGCTGGCTCAGAGTTTGAGTAAAGACAACATCGAACATGCCTCCTCTATACTTCAGAGTTTTCTGCCAGCCCAACTGCTCCTGGGGAGTGACCTTGTCTCTAGGAATTAGGCCTTTCGTTACAGTCCCTTGTAAGGAGTTGAGAGAGGATTAATTGGTTTGCTCACTGCAGTTTCTGGAAGTATCTCACATTTTTCAGTGGAAGATGACTCTGGAAGTACTTTCCTACGGTGAAACAAATCCCTGCCAAAATAAAATGATGAATCCTGAATATTACTGGCAGCATTTCATGCCAATTTTCTAACAGTTCGTTTCTATCTGCACCTCCATTGCACACGTTCAGTGAGTTTAATGCCCAGCTGTCAGTGTTTTCCTCCTTAGCTGACCATCGGTACAGGAAGCACAGGTGCAAGTGTCCTGAGCTCCCCCAGGTCTCATGTACAAGACGTGAACCAGGCACAGCAGAAACCCACTGCGCCGTCAGGGCAGGTGAACACCCTGAGGCTGAGGATGGCTCTTCTTAAAAATGCTTATAGGGAATGTACAGCAAAGGTGAAATGTTACTTAAGCATTTTTCCTCCACAATCACAGCACCTTTAACTGGGATATCACTAAAAAATTCATCAAGTGAAAATAATTTTTTTTTTAAGGTTCACCAGGACAACCTCATCCTTATGGTGGGATAACATCCACACCCACGTCTGGCAGAGGGCGAGCAGACACCCAGCTGACTCGTGTAAGGTTTGGCTGTCCTGGTACCTGAGGTGGAAGATGCTCTGCCCCTGGAAGCAAAGAGGCCTGGGCTCAGCTAGCCAGGGAACTTACTGCCCCTCCTAGGGCCAACAGCAGTCAGAGGAAATTTCTTTGGTGCCTGCCCTTGAAAGGCTGCAACATCCAAGAGATGTCTGACAGATCTCAGCATCTTTGTGTGTTAGTTATAGGAGTGAATTTACTAACCCATGGATATTTAACTCCTGTTCTAATTTTGTTTCCATGTTTAGCTGAAAGGGGGTTGCTTAGTGCAAAACCAACTCTTGCAAGCTGAAACCATATTCCAGATGATGGTAGGTCCTGGATGGCAGCAGCTCACTTGCATTTCTCAGAAGGTGAATGTAGAGAGAAAGTTGGAGAGTGGTGGGAGGGGTGCTGGGAGCTAACGAAGGCCTTCAAAGTAAGAGTGATGTTAGAGGGTGTCGGGAGGCAGAAGGTGCCAGCTGCCTGACAAAAGAAATATCATTACTCACTATTAAAGAACACTCCAGATGCTTGATATAGTCATGGGTGTTCTCCTGAAATTTTTTTTTAGCAAAGCTCCTAGCCTGCTTACAGTGTTGTTTTCTGGAGTCAGGGCCAAAACCTGTGAGCTTTTGTTCAAGCAAATAGACCATGAATCTCATGAGTAAGAGCCAGTCTTACCAGCTAATGCTGCAGAGTGGTGGTTGCCTCTTCAAAATACTAAAATCCTCTTCACATTGTCTTATTCCTCTGGGACATCATTACTAATGGGGACAGATTGTGCAGATACTCTCTCAGCAGTCTAGGGTGGGATGAACATTTGCTCTAGGCATTCTCCAGTGTTTCTGCATCATAGATCTCTCTCCATCTCCACTCTCTTCCTTGCCTTTATAACGAGCTAATGGGTGACTGTTACTCATGCCTAGAGATGCATTTGTATCAAGAAAAATGGAAGCATGAAAAAATGAAAAAGTTCATCTATTAACTCTCTTTGGCAGAAATGTTGTAGTGAATTGCACTCGGACTGTAGGACTCTCCCTAGATTCTACAAGTGCAGGGGTGATTGAAACAGAATAGCAAAAAAATAGCGTAAAAACAGTACTGCTGAAATTAAACAGGTTGAAAGTTGTCTGGCAGCTCCAAATACAGCAAAGAAGTATAGCCCTAGAGTGCAGCAAATTTAATCTTTGAACAGGTTTACTGTTTTATCAGGTTTTTGTTTAAGAAGGGTTTCATTATATATAACATTGAGATAAATTTTTACATAGCAGATTTATTCAACAGGTTTATTCTTTTAACAACCCTCATTGTATTTCAGCAGTTGGTGCGTGGGGTCTTATACATCAAGCAAGTTTATTACTTTATCAAGTATGAATTTTAAGAAGTTTTCCTAATAATAGAGGATATGTGGAGATTTATAGGCAGTACATTGTTCTATTCAGTGTTTGAGCCGTTTTACCTAATGTAAGCTACATCGTAACTACATGACAATGCTGCTAGGAATGGTGGTAATTGTGCTGTAACTCATACTATCTTCCCACCACTGTAATAGATCTCACTTTGCTGTCCCAGTGTTTTAAAAACCCTTAAAAGTCCAAGTACAACTACCCTGACTAAATTGTCTCTGTAAATTAGAAGAACAAAGTGAGGTAAAAAGCAGTATTGACGTTAGTAAGTAAATGGACTGTGCTAAGTTGTTTTGATAAAAATTCAGTACTTCTGGACTAGAGGAATCACAAAATCTCCTAGATGGGATGGAGAACTTGCTTTGGCATCTGCAATAGGGACCTAGCAGTGTTTGGTGTCATTGCAAAAATTTTTGATCCAAGAGTTTTCTTCCAGAAATATCCATTACTGTTTATTCAATCCAGAAATCAGTTTTGGAAGTTATATCTTCCAGAGGGAATGGCATGAAAATTCAGGCAGCTGTCCCTGATTTGTGGCTTTTGCTAAGGAAATTAATTAAAGAATACTTGGGTTTTATGGAATTTTAAGATTGTTTTAATCTTTCTGCTTCTGCCTGGAAGGAGAAAAGTAATATTAAAAAACCATTTGAGATGTAAAGTCAGTTCCTATAAATGTTATTATTATTTGTACTTTTACAGCATGCATTTCAAATCAAGCTGAATCTCACTGATTTGTTCTAATGACAAAAGAAAGATCTATCAGAAATTTCATGTTGTGAAGTAGCAATTAATTTGTAGAGCTGGTTCAGTGTTTGCTGATGAAACATTTTTTATCAGAAAATGCTGATTCAACAAAACTAGCCTGTTTATAGATAGAAGTTAATTTAAATTTATTTGTCTCAGAAACATTGGAAGAAATCTTCTGAAATTTGTTTGAATGACAACCTGTATGTCTGTAGTTTAGGTTAAAAGGACTTCCTTTAGAAACCTAAACTAATTAAAGCAGAATTTAAGTGCTTCAACATGAATAGTTCCTTTGTTTTGTACTGCGTTATTTTTCTTTTTTATCGCACTTTGGTTCATGAAGACATTTGAGAGTTCAGGTTTCCACCATGGCTTAGGACAAGACATTTCCTGTATCTCAGGTTTTTACAGATGAGAGGAGTTTTCCTTCTAGCACTACTAAGGCAAATGTATAAAACCCAAGAGTATTCCACACCAAAATACACAACAGCAGTTTTGTATTATGATATGTATAATCTGTAACTTTAATCTTTACCTATAACAGTTCCTGTTTTCCTGACATCTTTCCTGACATAAGTAGTCCTCACCCAAGGAATGGTAAAAGCCATTCATGGTTAAGGGATACATGCAGTAAGAAGTGCAAAGTTGAAGCCTTTAGTGGCATAGTTGCTGTAGTATAGATTGTCTTGGTGCTCTCTCAATTTAAAACTTTTCTGAGCAGTGGGATGCTGCTGTCTTGAATGTGCGGATCACTGGATTTGTTTATTTGGGAAGGCAACATTAGCCATATCCTAGTGTACAGCTGATATTTAGTCTAGTAAAACTATTATTGTGAATATGCCATTTAATAAATTGTGATATATATAATAAAATAGGTGTATTTCTATGCACTAATCATATAGCTCTTTTCAGTGGTTCTAGTATAGAAGCTCTTATTTTTAAAGACTAGTTTGATTGACATCTACTTGATATTCTGTGATGACTTTGACATATAGCCTATCTGGTTGACAGGTGCGTTGAGTGTACGCTACAGATATAGATAGACTTAAAAAATATATTTTCTAAAGGTAATTGTATGGTTTAGATAAAATCTGCTGTTCTTTCCAATGTAACATTTTTTAGCTGGCAGCTCTCAACTGGTGAAATATTCTAGCTTAAGACCACTTAAAAAAAAGAGGCTGACACTTTAGATGAAACAGCAGGCCTGATAAATTCAGTGAGAGTTTTGTCATTGCCTTTAGTGTGGCCAGGAGCTATAGCAGATCTCCCATTGAAGGGACTTGAGTAGATAGGGAATTGACACTTTACCTTGCTCCTACTTCCCGAACGCAGCCAAGCTGTGCCCTGTACCCCGCGCTTTCCTCCTTCCCATCCCAACTGAGTGCAGTTTATACCAAATGCTTTTCATTTGACAGTTTGGGTCTCAGTGGACCAAAACCACCTTGCATTTTTGTTGACTGAATTCCATTAGCTTCAGTGAGGTTATTTCTACCTTCAAACAGATGAGTTGGCACAATAATTAGGTCAAATTCCTGTAGCATTTTTATTCTGGGGGTGGGAGGGAGATGTTAAGCATTTCTCTGTGCTTTTAAAAGGTGAGGCTCCTGGAGCCAGGAGTTTGCTATTTGTCATGAACATTTGTTCCACACTTCAAGAAAGGCATTGGTAAGTTCATGCTAAATTGTGGGTTTTTTTTCCTGAATCTCACGCTTTTCATTTAACTGTCAGGTTTGGGAATGACAAGCTTTGTCCTCTGGTTTATAAGACTACTAACAAGATAACACTGTTGAGTTCCAATATGGCATTGGTGGTTCCTTTCTGCTTGCATTGTTGTTTCTTACTAACTTTGTGTTGTCCCTCTTCCTGAATCATAATAACTATTGGTGTCTTCCCTGAAAGTATTGATGCATCTAACTTATGCATGGACCTAGCACAGTGGCTGTTGTATGTAAGGTGTAGTGGTGGTAGCATGCAACATTACAGCAGCACTGTCACCAGCCTTGTACTGTCTCTTCTCTGTTGCTGCATAACCTTCCTTCTCCCACACTTCTAAATTGCTCTATGGAGATGATCCATTAAGAATCACAATAAAGCTTGAATGTTTGAATAACCTTTGAAATTATTGACAAATCAGCCCCAATAGGCTGCCTAAGAGCCTAATGTAGAGCAAGAGATCGATGTCAATGCTGCAGAGACAGGATCCAGACTGCAGAAGAAAGGGGATATGTCATATGATTTTTGCATGCTGCCACTGGAGCACAAATGTAGCAGGAATGATGCACTGTTTGAGTGGACCCTGCTTTTCTTCTCATGTTCTTTTGGCAGATTAACTTCACCTGGTGCCTTCTCATGGCAAGGCCTGGGCTTGTCATGAAGTTTGGAAGAAATGACAAGCAGAAGCCACCATGGATTATAACCCAGGGAAGATTGCCTTGAAGCTTGTGTTGCATGAACCTGGATACTCCAAGTGCACCTTGTCATCTCAGCAAATTCACCCACTACATAAGGAATTCACTCTAAGTCCTTTTGTGATCCCTGCTGCCATCACATAGGAGCATCCACAGTCTAAAACATCCTTTCAGCCACCACTAGCTTCACTTTATTTCCATTTTGCAACTGGGGAAGAAACAGTTCATTCAAAATCTCAGAAGAAATCTGTTTTAAAACCCAAGTCCCCATTGTTTAAGTCAAGTTCATATGTTATTATTCTTCCTTCCGTTCTTGTGAGAACTGAGGTCCTTTCCCTTGAGTTTAACCATTTCCATACGAACAGAAGCCCCCAGCCATCAGCTGGGGTAGACATAAGGGCCACATTCACATTCTTCACTGTCTCTGATTTTCTGGGCCATCCAGAAGGTTTGAAGCTAACATGCACACAGATAAAAGCTGAGTAACAAAACTAATTTATTAATGGCTGTTACTCCCTGTTTCTCCAGGAGAAGGGCTATTTAGTAGAGTTTATTAGTACAGCTTAGAAGTTTGGTGGACTAATGCTCTTCCTTTAAGCATCACTATTTTCTTTTACCAGATAAATATATCCCACCCAGGTCTGTTTGGCACAACAGTGACCTCTAAAGGCTCATTAGATTTATGGTATCTCCAGAGACAGCTGACTTTAATTCTTATTTAAAGGTAGATGTGTGGCTCTGTATCAGGTATTAGCCCCTTCATGCTGAGCACATCTTTAGAAAGGTCAGCTCTTGGAAAGATCAGAAAGCCTGCTCCTTTTCCCTTGTGCTTTATAAAGGCACCTGACCTTTCAGTGATCCTAATTTCTCTTCCTTTCCTCCACCCTCCCCCCAGCCTATTATTTATTGAAGTTGAATGGACCTTTTTTTTTTCCAAAATAGTTTCTAAAATAATTGACCAAAGACAGCGATGACGCAAGTTAAAATCCAGTTTACCTCAATATTTCACCAGGAATCTTCTTTTCACAGCAATCCCATTGTGTAAAATTTGGAGCTGTGTGTATTGCCATCCTCTGGCTTGCACCGGCAGAAGTCAGCTAACTCAATTCACTGAGCTCGCTCCCCAGAGCCCATCAGCAGCATACCAGCAACCGCAGCTCGTGCCTACCACACTGCTGGTATCCAAGGAGGTCCACTAGCATATACAGAAACTCTTGATTTTCTGTAGGAATTGAGATTCATGTGTAATCCTCATGTTTGTGAAATAAATCTCCTGGATGCCAACCAGGATGCAGCCTGACTCCGAGGCCTGCTGCAGCAGAGGCTTTGTACTCACCCTGCTGTCGCTGGGCTGCTGGGGTGATGGTGAACCTGGGTTTTCCCCTGCTCAGCAGAGCGTAAGGGTCTGATATTACCTTCCCAAATCCCCACAGGAGATGGCAATGCCTCCATCACCATAAGCAGGACATTGTGGAGAGATGCAGCTCACATCTGGTCCAGGAGACATGGGAAGGGGCAGAGGAGATACTGGTAGGCACTGTGTGAAACACAATGTGATCTCCTGTCTCTGCTCTCAGGACTGATATGTGGTTGGGCAGCAGTGCTTTGAGTGCTCCCAGAGAGCCAGGACCCAGTGGGCCTGCGGACTTCAAACAGGTCAGTGTGCTGGCAGCATGCGGGAACCTGTGGTCATTGGACAGAGATGGAGAGGGCATGCTCCCTACATTATTATTAGTAGATTAATGCATTTAAATGCAAGATATGTATGTTTGGTTTTTTTCGCTTTAATTAAAACCTATTTTTCAGGTACTAATGCCAAGAAACTGGAGTTTTATTGGGGACAATTAAAGATGGGAAGAAGAACAAAAAGGAATCAAGCCCAGAAGAAGAGGTAAGGGAGGATAATGGGTTAGTGGGGCTTGAAATAAAGAGGAGGAAGCAGAGTGTAAATATGAGCAAAGGGGCAAAGTGAGAAAGGGGACAGTGAAGACCTGAAGGAAATAGGAAAGCCTCAAGTAATTGCAGGATTTTAAAGAGAGCTGCAATGGGCATGAGGCAAAAGCTGAAGCAAAACCTGTGACCCTACCTAGACACCTTAATTATCACTGCAGCTTTCCAGCCAGGGGTTGTACATGTCTCCTGTTCAATTGACTTGCTGTCCCTTTCCCCAAACCACTTTACCTCTGCTTCTAAAGAGGAACTTTTCTAGTTTATCAGTTGTATTTTTTTTAATTGAAAAGTGACATGGTTTTGGCAAACTCGTTTTCTGTCAGCGAGAAGCTGGTTAGCTCTTTGGTTGGTTTCACTTCCCTGGGAATTAACACTAATTGATTTTTTGTTCAAATCACTGCACTCCAGGGGCTTGTCTTTCTTGCTAAAATAAGACTAAACCCAACTGCAGTTGGAGGTGGTATCCCAGTCTGGGCTGTTAGATTCTTACACTTTTATCCTGAACATCTTTGCCCTTTTTGTATGATCCTGATGGCACTCTTTGCTTGACAATTTTCTTTCCAAAGGGTCGTTCTCTCCCACTCAGCGGGTGATTTGCTGCTTGCTTTTCTATGGAGCTGGGTTCATCTGGGATTAATAAAAAGGTCTTTTTATTCAGTTTGGCCAACTCAGCCATAGCAAGGTTGAGAGAAGCACATTATAGATAAAATTGTATTTCCAGAATTTTGTTTTGGATCTCACAAGAACACCCTTTTCCCCAGGTTTGGGAGTAGGACTTGACTCAGAACAATGAGATTCTGCTGGAGATTTATCATGTGCCTGGTGACAAGGAGCTGGAGAATTATCTAGTATTACTCAGAAAGAGCACACGATGCATGCAAAGCTGGTCAGAAACAATATTAGCCAGACTCATTATTAAAAACCTTCTAGAATTCAAAGTGTGACTGCAGACAAAAACCTAGCTTGAGAGGATGGGAAGGAAATGAAACACCCTTTGCTTTGAAGTACCCATACAAAAATGTTGCAAGAGAGCTAGCTCCAGTTTACAGAAATAAAACTGATGGCTGAGAGATCTGAGGAGGACGATGCTATTCAAATTGGTTAGCGAAGCATGTCTGGGTCTGAGGAGTGGGTTCACCCCCCAGCCATCCTGCCCAAAGAGAGCTGCAAGCCCCCCGAGCATGCCAAGAGTCCCCTACTATGGTGGCAGCTCTGTGTGTAGCCATACGCAGTACAACAAAACGGCTATGGGCTGTCATGCCAGAGGCTGTTAGAGGACAGCCTGGGCTGAAGTTGGTGGGGATTTTGCCTGCGTAAGGACTTGGGAGGTGTAGGGTTTGCCTCTGCATGATTAGCACTCCCTGTGACCAGGGGCACTTTGGATGTATCTCGCTGTGTTTATGTTTTTGGTTCTTATAATGAAAATGAGATCCCTCGTGTAGCCCTCTGCCATTTTGCACGTCAAACTGAAAGTATATATGCTCGTTGTGGGTATTAGTGTCTCAGCTTAATGACAGGAGCCTTGGACAAATAAATCCATGTGCCATGGAGGATTTTCCTAATGAAACTGAAGTACAATACTGTTTACATAATGTCCTTTAGACTCTATTCAAAACAGCGAATGCTGGACGTCGCTGTTATCCACCGACACCAGCTAATATGGGCAGAAATTAAAATGTAATGCAAAGTGGCAGCTCCTTTTAACTTTTCTGTGAAGTCTCTGTGTAGTGGCTCTGAGCATCCCCTCTGAACTTTTCCCCTCATGGATGCTGGGGGTCTTTTTATTTTTTATTTTTTTTTAATATATTGACATTCCAGCCCTTGGAACAAGGTCTTCACTCCTTTTCTCATTTCGAGATCTTGTTTTGGGAGAGCTCTAACACCTGTCCACTGATCGCCTGCCAGTCTGCATCTGTGCCCAGCTGACAGGGCTGTCTGCTTTGACTAATGATGTGATTGATGGACAAAATAAGGAAGAACACACAAAAAAACATTTCTGTCTGGTCTGGTGTGTCAGCAAGCCTTCATCAAGTGGCTGCTGAAGGTATATTTTGCTGCATGCCTCATTACACAGTAATGGCATTCCCAGGCAAAGCTGTTTCTTTTCATGACACAAGACAGCAGGCAGCTTTATGGACTCTGGGCCTATCGAGCCTGGAGGAGAGAAGCACTAAAGAGTGGTCATTTCCAAAAGTGCCTCAAGTTGCTTTTTTGTTGTCATGAATTTAATATGAATCAACACAATATGAAATGAGCATGAGGAATTTTAGTGACTAGTCATTTTTTAAGACTGCTGTCTAAACAGCCATCAAGAAAAAAAACATTTTCTTCTACCAAACCTGTTGCAAAAAGAAGTCATCTGTCAATTTTATTACATTAAAAAAGTACACAGAGGCGTATAGTCCAAACAAATGTCTGCTTCAACGCTAAACATGTGGAAAACGCCACATATCTGAAGCAAAAAAAGGCAAGTAACTGGCAGGCTGAATGCAGTATTTAACAACTAAGATTTAAATGGCTCTTTATGTAGGTCTGTATGAAGAACGCTCTTGTGCAGCTCATATATTATGTTAGGGGACTGCCTGCTTCAGGAAGCACAATAATTATGTGATAGCCATTAGACAACATGACGTGGGGCTGTGGAAGGGCAGCCATGAAACCCCCAGCACACCTTTTGCTTGCGGCCACTGGGTAAGCAGGGTAATGGTAATGGTAAGGTAAGGGTAAGGGTAAGCAGGACTAATCACGGAGAGAGGGATGCAGGCATAAGTGAGGTTCCTGCCCTGCATGCAGCATCCCACCTCCATTTTCCTCATCTGCTCAAAGATTTGCCATTCGCATCCATCCTTCCTGCACCTTGTTTTCACCTGGTTTCTCCCCCTCCTCAGGAGGCTTGTTACTTCCCATAGAGTTTTTGTGTTTTGAAATACTTAATTTCCTTTGGGGAAAGCAGTAAAAACTGAGTTATGCTTCTTCACTAAAAATCTTTGGATTGTTTTCCTGTTCCTGATACAAGAGGTCTTCTACTGTGGGTTATTGGGAATAATTTGTGATTTTAATGAGTTATGATTAGTTAAGTAATTGTTCTTCATGTAATAAATACTACACAATAAATTAGAAAATATATACGAGTTCTTTATACCCACTTAAAGGGAGAAAACATCAATGTAAATTCTTGTTATGACAAATGTAAAAGATAATCTTTTAAAGTGCATTTAATT
>VZTV01070847.1:0-19643 GCA_013400875.1 Anhinga rufa | reverse complement strand
GTATACAAGCCATTTCAATAGTTGTTAAATATGTTGGAAGTGTTTAATAGCAGTGCCATTAAATTATCTTTCCAATGCATTTGGAAAGCCTAATTTGAGTCTTACTAGTGAGCAACACTGCAAGTGAAAAACAACTGAGAGTGACAAATTAATAAAGTGATGTTTGTTAACTGGAACAATTATTATAATGGGTTTAAATTCTACTATTTAGGGGTTTTATGTTTCTTTGTATTCTGAGCAATTATTGACTATTTATTAAAATCAGAGGTTTTATTCCTCCTCTGTGTTTTTGAAACAACAAGAAAAAAAGAAGGTCTAAGGCAATGTTTTGTTTGCAGCTGCAATCTCTTAACTAAATACAAAGAACAACAGTGGGAGGCTTTAAGTTGAAATGACCACTGTGTAAAAACTGCATGCTAGCTCTGACGTGCAGACCTCAAGGCTGTCATGGACTAGGTCTGCAGGCAGAAAAGAAAAGGACTGGCACAGCAGCACTGTTGAAACGCCTGTCTTTTAGACATTAAAAAAATTAAAAAGAGCTGCTGAAATTTCAAGCCCCTAATGAAAGAACTAGCTACAATTATTCGATAGGGCAATATTGAGAATAAAGTATTTTGAATCCCACACTTCTCCGGGGATTCAGTGATTTGTTCAGTTTTAGCAGTTTCCTTCAGGATCCGTAATCTACAGGGTTTTAGTGGAAGCTGACATTTTTGTCTTTATTCTAGGTTATTCTCATCCTAGTGGTGTTAAGGTGTGACAGACACAGCTCTTTTGTAGATGAGTGCTCCTTCTAGGCTTTGTTTGGACTGTGGTTTGGGCTGCAGTTTTACACATCCGTGCTCTGCCCATCTGCCATCAGGTAACTGACAGTACATTCATTTTGCCCAGGATGGGGCAAGGTTACCGTTTTCTTCGTCCAGGGCTGCAGTCCCAAAACTAACAACTCAATCATCTCAAGCCTTTACTGTCCTTGAAATCATTTCCATGACAATGGAGTAGAAATGGTACTAGTGGGTGTCAATCTGAGGATGTCCAAACCAACCTCCAACTTCCATGGTATTTCAGAAACTTGTATGCCATTTTTTGTAATATTTATCTAGTTTGTACATTCTTAGACCTGAAAGAAAGAAGAAAGAGATGCTTCTTCAAATAAGTCTGATCTTCCTGGAGCCTAAAATGTATTTTCTGAGTTAGATATATTCTGCCCAGCCTGTTCGATCACTTGAAACTCAGTTAGGCAATCATAAAAATCTGAACTCTGAAGGCTGAATAACCCTATTGGATTATCTTTGCCCAGGTAGTCCAAAAGAGTGTTGACAAGGGTCTGTGACAGCTGAGTGGTATTCCTCCTACTGATAAGGAATCTAATAGATCTGTTTAACTTGAGCTGCTTTGCAGTTTACATTCACCTGGGTTATAGGGAAAAGATATTCAAAGACTATGATATGTTCGTCCATGATAAAATCCACATGGAGGAGGAGGACTCAGGAAGCTTGCAGGGTTCCTCCTAGAGCTCACAGGGATTGGCCTTGCAACCCAGTTAATCCCTGAGAGACTTGCAATGAAAAGAAACCAAAACCTCTGGGTGTTGCCTCTCCACTATGCTGGGCAGCACAGATCCCTTGGAAACTAGGCTGACATTGATTCGCCTTGCTCCTATGATATATGTTCTTATAAAGGGCATGGAGCACAGAATGGGTGTTCATGCTGCCTTGAGTAGGATTAACCACAAAATTTATAGGCCTTATTTATAGGTGGTCTTTTTTCTTATTTACATTTTACTCTTTGTCCATGGCAGTGACATTTAGTGACCGAATTAGACACAAAAAAATACTCAGGCAGAGAGAGTTTAATCTCATTTCTGGCATGTATATTATTTTGGAGTAATCCGAAGGGAGAGAGAGAAGGGATGGCTCTAAAGGTGATATTTAAGAGGAATGAACGTGCCTGCACCCAAGATTTTGTCTCATCTTGCCATCTCTGATATTGCATTCAATCTCAGAAATTAAAAATACATTAAAACATAACCCTTTTAGATACTGATAAGCTGATGCCAAAGCTCTTCAAGAAACCTAAATGACCACTTTTCATATCATGACATATGATGTTACACTGTTTTCAAGATCCTTTGTGTATTTAAAGAGGAATTATTTTAAAATATCACTTGACCTTTTTAAACCTAGCATATGATTTTAATCTAGATATTAAAAGATTCTCAAAGTTTTCCAAAAGACTAGCATTGCCAAAAGATACTTCTCCCGAATTTCCCCCCAGTATTGACACAGCTGTGTTAATGAAGCTACTGGAGTTGCCATGTAATTGAACACTGGATATACATATGGAATTTTTCCACTTTCTCCAGTTGTGCTACTTAAGATGTTGCTCTGGCTGAATTTAGAAAACATAATTAGTAGAAGAGATGGTCCCTTCTCCTTTTTTACTTTTCAAGTGGATGTGATATTTTTGGATACTTAACTTTTCTTTTTCTTCTCTAATTATGCTAAATATAACAAAACAATGGGGCAGTAACTGTCACTGCTTCCAGTAGGGAATGAAAATACCTGCATGCTATAGGAAGCAACTCTTTTTCCTGCTGTCAAGTATAAAAAGAGATGTCCTGTTTAGGATGATTTAAAGGCAAAAGCTAGGAATATTTTTCTGTATAATTACCATTAGATAAATAAGGACAGTATTAAAAAAAAAAACAAAAAAAAAACAAAAACAAACCTAACCCTCATATCCTGGCATGATAATAAATCACACACTTAACCTGAGCAGTGTGTGTTTCACCTTTTACACTATGCTAGACTGACTTTTAAACAAGTCATTTATTTAACTTCCTTCAGAACAGACTCAACAATGTCCTTACAGGCTACTTTATGCATGCAAAGATCTCCTATCTCAGCTGAGAGCTTAAAAAACTTACCCTACCATGCTAAATCCAAAATAAACTGTCCCCGGCTAAGTGGCTGCAGCTCAAATGCAGACCTCTGGTTTAAATTCTGGTAATGCTGTTTCGTTAATCAGTTTTCTTCTGCCTGTAAAGTTTCAGTTAAAGAACATTTATCTCTGGGATGAAGGAAAGGAAAAGCCATCAAGACTGCTACATCTTTGCCTAAAATAAAGACAGATGTGTCAACCACAGACTAAGTATGTTTTGTACGAATAGAGGAACATGTCGTTCCCTTAGCCCTGTCCTCAGTAGTAGGAGACATCTATGTCACTTTCGCTTGAGGGAAATGCCTGTGATTTTGAGGAATGCTGAAAGTACTCTCTTTGGCTCTTCCGATCCCTCTAAAAAGTGAAGTTAGAAAGAGTTTGAAAGCAAAGCGTTCTGCCACAATGTATTCTTTAGTTTATGAAAATGTTTTGCCAAATTACTGTTATTATGGGGATAGGGGTGGCCCTAAGAAAAATCTCCTCTTGAATTTTAAAAGTTGACATTTTGATTCTTTAACAGCTCCTGAGTGCCTTAGGATATATAGTACCGTACAGTGTCTTCCTACAAAGGGCCCTTTGTGTTGTGCAGAGACGAGGTAAGCACAAAAGAGCCTCTACTCGCTTTCAGGCTCTGTGGCTCTGGAAGATGGAGACTAGCTGTACATAAATCAAGGCAGTTACGGATGGAAAGGCTGCTGGACTGTTTCTTACAGGTTTTAAGAGCTGGAGGGAGGGTGAGTTTGACTTTATAGAACTCAAGTATTGGGGATCCCACCACTATCTCTGAAGAACATATTCCGTAAAACCTATTGGTAGGAATTCTTCCCAGAGTATTCAACCTAATATTTCCCTGATCAGTTTCATCATGTGCTCAAGTTGAAGCTCTTTTACTGTTTTTTAAAAAAATCTTCCTATTCCTTCATGTTTGTATCCTTCAACTACTAGTTAGCATTTCCCTCAGATTAAAGAGACATCAAAATGTTAAATCTTTCAAACCACTCCAGATACAACACTAAGTATCTTCTTGTTTATGGAGGAGAGTCCAGTCTCATCTAATCATAAAAAGTCTGCAGAGGTCCAGATGGAGCCTAATTTACTGTTACCATTCCTGTTCCTGATGAAAGGCTACATTCCCATCCCAGGATGGGGAACTACAGCTACAGACACTGCACAACCATGGTTTTAAGACTGATAGAATTACAGCATTATAGAATTATAGAATGTCCTGAGTTGGAAGGGACCCACAAGGATCATCGAGTCCAACTCCTGTCCTTGCACAGGACAACCCCAAATTCACACCATGTCTCTGAGGGCGTTGTCCAAGTGCTTCTTGAATATCGTCAGGCTTGGCGCTGTGACTGCCTCCCTGGGGAGCCTGTTCCAGTGCTTGTGAGGAAACTGTAGATTGAGATGAGGTCTCCCCTTAGACTCCTCTTCTCTAGGCTGAACAAACCAAGTTATATGTCAATGTTTAATACAACTACTTCCCTCTTTTTACTGCATGAATGTAGCTCATTGCTGTAGGAGAACTAAAACAAGTGGGATTTCCTCAGGACTCAACTGTATGACTTGTGTATATAAGATTTTGAAAATTAGATGTTAATAATTGCTGTTACCTACCAAAAAAGAATAAAATTTAAAAAAAAAATGATAAAATAAGTTGTGATGTAGATTTATATTTATATAAAACCCACTGTATTAAGAATGACTGTTAGGTAGGAGATAGTAACCTAACTACTGTTAGGTAGGAGACAGTAACCCTGCTCATTACCTTCAAACACAGCATGCCTTGCATGGTTGAATAACCTCATCCTATATCCAGATCACCCAATTGTCCAAACAGCAGGTATGGTATAGTGACTTATATCTAAACCCTTTTAGATTGAAATTTTCCTCTGAGATGAAAGCTGGGTGTGGACGAGGGGGCAGCTAACTCCGGGGACCACTCTTTCCAAAACATGTGAGGACCACAAAGAAGACCTGGGCCAAGTGGTGAGCAGGGGCTCTGATAAAGATAGGCTAACCCTAACATGTGTGGATGTAGCCAGTTCATGCCATCTTTCCTGGGGACTGGAAACTGCTCCAGGAGGAGAGTGACTTCAGCAGCCATGTACTCATATACTCAGCCACATTTTTTTAGTGTTACCTTCATTTTTAAAGAACGTTTCCATACAATGCTTATAGTAATGTCCATGGCTGTCTTTCATCCTCTACATTTTCCTTCTGAAAGGATTCCTCATTCTTCACAGAGTGGTCATGGTCCTGATGTATACTGCCTCATATCCAGTTCTTGCATTCAAATTGCTGCATACGAGTGACACAGAAGTCTGTCAGCTTTCCCTTCATGGGGGCAGCAGCTCTCATGGCAGATATATCTTATTCCTGCATCTATCAGCTGCTGAGCTATTGTTTATATCTGAAGCATATATATCTGATTGGCAGTGGTGTGCCTACGGCAGGAGATCTTTTCACACAGTTTCAGGAGCAACGCCTGATTACGTGCAATTACTGCTGGATTTGAGCCTCTGAGCCTTTGTAGCTGAGCTGCCTTTTTTCTACAGAGCATGTGGGAACATTTGGATTTAAATCTGTTTTCCTTTCACACTACTTCTCTCCCTTTCCTGTGCTCATTTTTTTTTTAACTTTAAAGATATGTGAATTATAGCCACAGACTCTGAATAGGAGTGATGCTATACCATAGAGGACAGTATGAAGAGAATGGATGACACATAATTTCACAGTTTTGGTATGGAAGGGAGCAGGCAGTGTAGAAAAGAAAGTCACCATTTCTCAGACTTTCTGGAGGGGCAGTGCCTCCCTTTTATTCATCTGATTTTATGAGATGCCTCCAGCCCCTTCCCAGGGCCCTGAGCACATCCCACGCTCCTCGGGGTCCAGCTTCCAGGATGCAGGGTCCACACAGAGAGAGCAGAGCAGCCATGGTGCAGCCAGGCCTGGTCTGGACCCTTCCTGCGGGCCCACAGCCCAGCCCAGCCTCCCCTCAGTCCCCGTCCCCACTGAGATGCCAGATGCCCAGGGCTGTGGCTGCCCCCAGCTGCCATGCTCCTGGCTGGTGTGGTGGGATGGGCCATGGCTGCCAGCCCTGTCCTGCTGGACCCACCATGGGGAGCCCCTGCCACCCCTATTTCCTAGCCCCCAGAGAACTGCCAGCCGATGTGGTGCCCAGCCTGCACAGGGGCGTATGTTTCTTAAGTCCTTCCCAATACATAAGGACTCCTTATCCCAGCCCTAAGGGCTGCCTGAAAGCTCCAGGCAAGTTCCAGCTCCTGCATCTACAGTGGAGGGAGCCTCCTTGACCTGGGTGTTGCATCCCAAATTTGCTGTACACACCTTTTAAGACGAGTACTCCTGTGGTTTTGTCTCCTTTAGGAGAGGAGGATCTCACAGCTGCATTTTCTGACAGGATGCTTTGCTTACCCAGAGGAGCGTGCTCGGAGCCAGGACTCAAGACAGTTCTGCAGGGGGAGAAATTTGAGTAATCACTTCTCCTTTACAGCATATGCATTGGCCTTCTCTCAATACAATATCAAGTGACTGAAATTGAGCATAAATATGCTCAAAGCTTTTGTCTGGAAAAGCCCTGAAATCCTTACTGCCATAGCAGATGGGATTCGTAGGCACATTGACCGGAGGAATCAAAAGGAGCAGCGTGGATGGCTGAAGTTGAGTTTTAGGTATACCCTGGGTTTGAGACCACAAGTTCAGGACTGTTGACCACAAGTCACATGGGGTTCTGCAGCTGTCTCCACTGTCCAGGTTCTGTCATGTTCTACTTTGATGTCTTTGTCAAAGCTCTATTTTACAGGTTAAAACAACCTCTGGTAGTCTGAATGCCTTCTACAGAAGAGGAAAGCAATGGAACAATAGCCATTCTTCTTGTAACTGATTTCTCAGTCCTGGGCTCTACTGCAATGTTTCTGCCTCTATTTCACAGGGTAATCAGCCAGAGGGTTCAAATAAGTAGCAGTACTAGTCAGGGAACTGTTTTGAAACACAGTCTCCTAAATGAGGGAGTAGAAAGAATAATCCTTGTAAGCAGGAATACAGGATTTGCATTAAGTGAACAGGGAAAACTTCCTCAGATACTACAGGCTTTGAACATCCAGTGCCTCAGCCCACTTACCACCTACTACTTCACCCATGACAAGCAAGCTTATGCTTCATCTTTTTACCTTCCTGTCACAAAGCATGCATGTAAAAACGATGACTTGCAGATAGGACTCCCTCTGAGAGCAAGCAATCTGCACAGCCTCCTTGCTCTCCTGATTTTAAAAAGAAAAAACCATTTTCAGGCAAAGTCAGGTACCATTCCTCTGCTCCTAGGAGAGCACTGATGCACTAATACTAAGAAAATGGCACTTCTTTGAATAAGAATGCAAGAACAGATGCACTGGGTCAAACCAAACCTTCACCTAACTCAGCATTCAACTGTGTCCAAAAATGGAGATGAAGGAATCATAGAATCATAGAATGGTTTAGGTTGGAAGGGACCTTTAGAGGTCATCTAGTCCAACCCCCCTGCAGTGAGCAGGGACATCTTCAACTAGAGCAGGTTGCTCAGAGCCCCGTCCAACCTGACCTTGAATGTTTCTAGGGATGGGGCATCTACCACCTCTCTGGGCAACCTGTGCCAGTGTCCCATCACTCTCACTGTAAAAAATTTCTTCCTTATATCCAGTCTAAACCTACCCTCCTTTAGTTTAAAACCATCACCTCTTGTCCTGTCACAAGAGGCCTTGCTAGAGAGATTGTCCCCATCTTTCCTGTAGTCCCCCTTTAAGTACTGAAAGGCTGCAATAAAGTCTCCTTGCAACATGCTCTTCTCTAGGCTGAACAACCCCAGCTCTCTCAGCCTGTCTTCACAGGAGAGGTGCTCCAGCCCCCTGATCATCTTAAGACTGTGATGCATGTAGTATTCAAAAACCGACAGAATATGGCCCTGAGAAACCTGATCTACCTTTGAAGTTGGCCTTGCTTTGAGTAGGAAGTTGGCCTAGGTAACCTCCAGAAGGCCCTTTTAACCTAAATTATTTCATTACTCCAATCAAAGAAGTCTTTTCTACTACTAAACTCATGACCACAGTCTCTAACAACTTATAGCTCCTGCTATAGCTGTGGGAAGTACCACCTCCTGAACTTCATTGGAAGAGCAAATCTCCATTGTATTACACACTGTTATACAGTCCAATAATATGGCTTTATTTTAGTTTTGTGTACCAAATACTGAATCATGTCCCCAAATATCTATTAATTTAAACTAAATATCACATTGGCGACCATTACAAGGGAGATGTTTCATGAAAGAAAAAGACACATTTCTTATATGAGTTCTTGTTTTAAATAGTGAAATAGCTTCTTGGGATTTTTTCAGTCATGCTGCTGCAGTGAAAGATTAATTTGGCCCAAGACAAAAAACTTTGTCTTTTACTGCTCAGTCTTTAATATAAAATTCTAAATTTTATCTGTGTGAATCAAATCTCTTCTTGACAGCTTTTCCACATCTGCCTTTTTTAGCATGGGTTTGGCACACCTGAGTGGAATGAAGCTCAAAAGTGGAAGGTCTTTCATCTTTTAAAATATGTATTTACTCTCTTTGTAATAGAAATACAGAATCACCTGCAACTGGTGACTGAAATTCATAATTTGAAAAGCCACAGGCTTTGCATTTACCATTCAACAGCCATCTTGTGATACATCTTGAAAGGAGTACAGTGAATGTCTTAAACAAAAATAAAACTAATGTTCTTCCTTCCTGAAACGATGAGAGAGTAATAAAATGGTGGGCTATATGGAGGGAAAGGTGATACAGCTTCTGGAAGCTTTTCCCCAGGCAAAACAGCCTGCTAAAAAGCTGATGAGTGAAAGGCTGTGTCTGGGACCACTGAGAAGCAGAGCTCACTCTGCAAGGGGCTCCTTGAGCTTTTATCAGTGTTGTGGTTTAACCCCAGGTGTCAGCTAAGCCCCACACAGCTGCTCACTCACTCCCCACCCCGGTGGGATGGGGGAGAGAATCAGAAAAGTAAAAGTGAGAAAACCCTTTGAGGGTTGAGATAAAGACAGTTTAATAGGGAAAGCAAAAGCCACACATGCAAGCAAAGTAAAACAAGGAATTCATTCACTCCTTCCCATGGGCAGGCAGGTGTTCAGCCATCTCCAGGAAAGCAGGGCTCCATCACGCGTAATGGTTACTCAGGAAGACAAATACCATCACTCTGAACGTCTCCCTCTTCCTCCTTCTTCCCCCAGCTCTATGTGTTGAGTATGACGCCATATGGTGTGGGATATCCCTTTGGTCAGTTGGGGTCAGCTGTCCCGGCTGTGTCCCCTCCCAGCCTACTTGCTGGTGGGGTGGGGTGAGAAGCCAAAAAGACCTTGACTCTGTGTCAGCACTGCTCAGCAGTGATGAAAACATCCCTGTATTATCAACACTGTTTCCAGCAGAAATCCAAAACAACCCCATACTAGCTACTATGAAGAAAATTAACTCTATCCCAGCCAAACCCAGCACAATCAGATGTATTAGTGGCTTTGCAGAAAGAGCTCCTCAGAGGTATGCAGCATTTAAATAACTGTAATAACTTTAAATAACAGGCTGTGCTTATTAGAATGAGAAAGGAGCAAGCGTGCAGGAGTGTTGAAGACCAGAGGTAATGGTTGCTTTGTCCACAGGGACCAGAGTTTTCCAACTGGCTGTGCAGGGGAAGTGTCCCACTTCCGTTGCTTGCTTACACAGGATCAATGCTGCTGTTCCCATTAACCCTAGCAGGGGGCTGACGACAGACTTCATGCTTCTCTAATATTGCAAATATTACTTGAAGAGCCAGTAGGAAGAAATGCAGAAAATCTCCTCTTCTCTCACTGCAGAATATGCTGTAATTGAAAGCTTAAAACCAGCTCTCCTTCAGGACCTTCACCTCCCTCCATGAACAGAATTGACTCAGAAATAAATATTCATATGTGCTTTGAATTACGTAGTCAAGGTTTATCCTTTGAACTTCTTAAATTCAGGTAAAAAAACTCACTAGTCATGTCCAGCTGAAGACTATAGACCACAAAAAGTTGTATGAAAAACACTTCAGCAGGGAAACCAAAATATTTGCAGGGGAAAAAATGGCCTTGATCCAAACAAATATTTATTATTCTTTGTTTGACTGAAATAAAAACCAAATAATTAAGCACAGTCATTCATTTTCTTTTTTGAAGAACTGTTTCTTAACAGCTGCTTTTAAGAAATGAAAAGGAAGCAAAAACTGAAGTTTGTGAATTAGAAAGAGGGGGTTTGGGTTTAGTTTTTGTTTTGTTTTTGTTTTTGTTTTCTTTTACATGTAATATATAACCTTGTGTTCCTAGTTGCCTAGCCTGGGAAAGGAGGTCTGAACTTGTGTCTTGGAAGATTTGAGGAGGGTCACCACATACTCTATCAAAACAGGATTTTGACATGGTCTTCCTTCAAATTCCCCAGCTGGAATGAGAGCTCGTTGTCTTTCAATAATTGCTTGCACATTTTATTAAAAATGTAAAAGATAAAAAAGAAACATATTTGCATGGTTAGGAACTCTAAGGTAACAGGCTTGAAGTCAGATTCCTTTCTTGCAATATGAATATGACTCAGTGTCTCCCATCTTTCCTCAAGAGTCCCTCTATCACTTGTTCTCCAATCTGTTTTACTGGAATTACTTAGGTTTTTTATTTGAATACTTCCTTTTTTTTTTCCAGGAAAAATCTGAATTTGCAAATATTTGGAAGAACCAAAGCACATTCTTTAATAAATTAATGAATTGTCAAAAATATTTTGCTTGGCCCTAGGTAGAGTAACATAACTTGATCAATTTTGTTTTAATAAAAGCTGTATTTGAACTGGTCATAAGCTCCAGGCAGCACTTGACTCTGAACTTTTGCTCTATTTTGCCTTGTATAAATTGAATGCTGAAATACTAATGACTTCTGGGAAACCTTTGTGCAGCAACTGACAGTGCTACAGAAAGAAAAACCATGTAACAATTTTTTACCACAGGACTGTCTTTGAATTGTGTTTTCATTAACTTTAGAGATACCAGGAGATTCTGGCACTGCTGAGAGAAAGAAGTCTGTGTTACAGTTGCATCAAATCATGGTCAAAAATTATACAAAAGCAGATGGCCTTTCCTTTGTCTTGTTCCCTTCTGTCTTTGTGAGCATTTTCTTTGTTCTCTTTGTTTTCCCCCTTGAGCTTAGAAGACAGCTTTTCTATACCTTTGTTAAAGTAAGGTTAGGGAGCTGTTGTTTCATCTAAAATATCGTTATTTGGAAGATTTCAGGAACCAGTGGAATGTTTGTGACTATTTTGTGAATACAGAATCAAGAATTTTAGCATTCATAAAGTCTTGCTCCAAAATGTGCCCCAGCCATTTATTACTCACAACATTGTGCCTCAAGTGTAGGTGTTCCCCAGTGGGGAAATCATGGTCATATGCCATTGTTATGTGTTTCTGCAAGTTGTGGGTCTCATTCAAAACCCAAGAAAATAAGTAAGGAAACTTTCTGTTTATTTCCAGCCCATAAACTGTGGATGGATAGATACCTGAAGCTTTGCTGCAGAGGTGAAACCCTGCCTCTCTTGAAGTCAGTGGCAGAACTCTCTTGGATCTGTGGATCCAGGATTTCCTTCAGTTCTTCAAATACCCTCTTTGGGATGGTTCAATTTCATCACCTATACCCTGTGATTGTACCTGAGTGCCATGATACTCAACTTGTCATCCTCAGGATACTAGTAGTTTTGCATCAGAGAATGCAGCTTCATCAAAAGCAAAAAGTGTTAAGAGACTTGGAATTTTTTTCCCTGCAAATAGTTCTCCCAGTTTAAGAATGATTCAACATCCTGATCTGAGATGATGAATTATTTCTTTTGAATTTAAGACTCAATTTGATATTTTAATAAATATCTTTACAGTCTTAGTTTAAATATTTAATCTTAATTTCAACTTTTAGTCTTATTTTAAATATTATCTATATGACAATGCTTTGCTGTTGTCAACAGCAAGCATGCTGATGTTTTAAAATCTTTTCTTGTATTTATTGTCCCTGGACATATTAAGGTGTCACTAACCTCAACATGGTCAGACAGAAATTCCATTCTGAGGCCACTGCTAGCTTGTGCAAACAAGTTTTGAACAAGATCCGTAGAGAAGACTCAAATGTCACAGAACAGGAAGGAGAATAAGATTATGTGTATGTTTTGAGTTACTATTTTTGAAACGCCTTAATATAGTGTGGTGAGCATGTGATAACATGTCAGTGCCCAGAGGGCACTAACTGCCCCCCACCACAGCCTCTCCCCACCCTGCCTAGGGCCTAGGACCCCTCCTTTCAGACCCCCAGGGNAGCAGAGAAAAATCATGAAGGCTGCATTAGAACTGACCATATTTCTAAGAGAAAGAGAAATAAGCCCTAGGACACTGCTGAATTCACATTACTAACGTCACTCCGTCTACATAACTTTTACTTTGCTAAGTAAATAATCAATACTACAATGTAGATATTTACAGACAATAGTCTCCAAAGATATATCACCCATTAACTGCATTGCCAGCAAAGTATGATTTCCAGACGCTTCTTAAGATATTAAATTTTCAGCAATTCTAGTCGGAAAAACTTACTTTAATCTGCTTTGAGAACTCGAATACCCAATCTAATTGGAATGACTATTGCCCATTTTATTTCAAAGTGATTCCAAACTCATACATTTTGCCCATGGGTTTTAAATTCAATTTATGGACCAATTTGTCATCTGAAACATGGAGGGAATAATTGCCTTAGGAGAAAACCAAGGTTTTACTGTTTTTTAATTGGGGGGGAGAGGGTAAAAGTTGCCTCATGATGATTAAAACCTTAATGACTAATGTGGAAGAAATGGCATGAATTAAGGACAGACATCATGCATGGAGCTGTGGGAACATACAAATTCAGAAATTATGGAACATATTCCAGACTGTGCTTTCTGATAAGGACAAAATTTCTGTTTGATTTAAGATGCTCAGCATCTCTAGCACAACTACATGAAGCTAGGAGTTCCTTTGTTCACCAAGTCAGAATAAAAATGTGGCACAACAGAGAACAATGTCTCTAAACTTTTGGCAGAAGAGAATTTAGCTCACTTCAAAGGCAAACTGTGGTCTCACTGAGCTATTTGCTGCAAAATGTCAAAGAACCACCGCACACAAAACATGACATCAAACACCAGAGAGCAAGTTTTTCACATTGCCTAGGCAAGATGCACAGGCAAGAGAATATTTAACATAAAACTTATATGTCTGAATGACAGTAACACTTTGATAACTTGTATTGCATAGAAAATATTTGCAAGTGAGGAACGTATTTTAAACAGACAGCTATATTTAAAATTGTCTATATCTTCCCACTTTAAGCTTCCCAAAACCTTCAGCTGTTGAGGCACATTTCTCTCAGTAGGAGAAAAAAGTTACCATGCAAAGATGAGTGTTTCAACATGTTGACTTTTAAGACTACTGTTAGGGGAAAATCAATTTCCCCCATTATTTAAAAAAACAAACAAATAAACAACGACAGGCAAACATTGACCCAATTTGTGCACATCCTTAGCAGACTGGAGTAGAAAGTTGGAATTTGGCAGGAAGATAGAATATGGGGAATGGGAGACACTTTACAGGGAAAATTAGTCTCAATTTAGCTAAGTGATGAGCATTCTAAGAGTATAGTTTATAAATATTTTGAATAACAACACTTTTACAATGGTCCAGGATGTAAACAGAGCATTTTGCATTGCACGAAGAAATTGAGCCTAGAATTTTTATTCAAGCTAAAAACTAATAAAAGCCACTTTTCATGTAATGCAGTCTTTTAGGACAGAGGTTTTCAATTGCATTATTTCATGTTCTGGTGATTTTAGGGGATGCTACAGTACTGCATAACAATCTGACTTCATTGCTTGTGGCTTTTGATACAGTCCAGATTTATAGTAACTTATCATTGTGTAATGCAGAGAACAATTGTACGTGACCCTTAGAAGCTGGGTATGGAAAAGTAGTGTAAACTAGTTCTACTGACTTCCCTGTCAATGGAAAATTGTTCCGTAACACATATTTGCAAGTGTTTTCACCCATTTTTCTTGTATACCATTAATGAAGTAGTTTTAAAAAAAAAAAAAAAACTGGCCTCAAGACTAACCCCTGAATCATTCTTTTGGAAGTCTCTTCAATTTGATTCACTGCTTTTTAAGGTGGTTTGCCTGGGTTTGGGTCCATGAGGCAGCAGCCATACTTTAACCAAAATCATGAATTTTTTCACTTTCAGGTGACACGTTGTCTAACCCTTTTTACACGTGGTGTGAAATCTCAGCTTTAATGACATCAGTTAAAAAGCACCCATTGATTTGGAGGGAATATAGGATTCATCTCTTTTGTCCAGATATCAGCTGAGTTAAGAAAAATGTTCTGTTGTTACAGCTGAGCTTCTTGATGCAATGTATATCTCTCTGCCTTCATTTCACCCAGAAAAAGGCACTGATCATAGTAGTTTTGCCATTTCAATACCTACTGCATTCCAGCACTTCTATTTTTTACAAGATAACAATTATTTCAAGGGATTAATCTTTAAAACTAAAGACTACACAGTAAGTAGGATTTTATTAGAAACTCTTAGATATTGCTGTGTTTTCTTCCTTTTTGCCCTGGCATTTGGCATTGGGCCTCCCTGTTTACCCTGTCACAAGTTATTGTCTTTGTCTATGTGTTTTCTGATCACAGGCTTGCCTAGGCCCTAGGACTGCAAATGTTAAAGAAGGAAATTAGTTTCAGTGGTTTTCTTGCACTGTGCAAGTACACACATATATATATCCAGAGAACTGAAGTGTTTATGTTTGAAGTTTTCAAAACTAACTTAGATGATTAAACTTATTCACCTCTTGGCCCTCAAAAATTAATACTCAGATCTTTCTGCAATAATCTTTAGCAACCTTTCTAATTTCTCAGGAATGTTTTATAGCCTGCAAATTGTTTCCTTCAAGTTGTTTAGGTTTACACTTTTTTTGTAAGCTACCAAAATATGCTGAAGGTCATGTGGTAAGTCACCAGTATGTTTGTGACTGAGCTACATGTCACATGGAAAAAAGGCATGAGAAGGACGAAGTAATATTGAATTCAAGAAAGCCCATAAGGAGAGGCAGAAAGAAAGTGATTGATACAAGCTGTTGCTTCTTGAATTCTGAATTGGTCCATCTGTGTAGCCCGAAGCATTGGAATGAGGTAAAGGAATATTTGGAAAGTTCACATAACTTATTTAAAGCTAAAAATAACTGGTAATGTTAGAAATTAACTGTTTCTTTACAAAGACACATCATGCAAGTGACTTCTGAGTGGAAATAAATGTGTGGCTTTGAGGGGAAAATAAGAAAATGATGCAAATCTACAATTCAGTAAAGTCAGAGTTCAGATATGCATAGAGTTAGTAACTGACTGATTTTCTGAAATGCTGCAGTGGATGAATTTCAGGGATATTTATTTTCAAATTGAGTTGTCAGTGCATTGCCAATCCATAAAACCAACTCTGCAGTAATATCAGCTCATCACAAAATAAGCTGACAGACTGTACCATATTTTTATAGTGAATCATTTAAACCATGAATCATTCATAGCTTCACACAGGTGCTGAAAATAGTGAGAAACCTGCTGTCATGCTAGACGAGCCTGGCACATGCTTGCTACAAGTGATGGGTTCTTCTTTGCAGAACAGATCAACTTTTAATCCTATTAGGAAAGAAGAAAGATCAAGAAAGGAAAACAGAAAAAGGGCTCTGTTCTCCATCCCTACCTTTTCCCCTTTCCTCCCCTCCATTTTTAATGATATTATCTTGCCCATTCAAAATGAAAAATGGAGGAAAAAATATTTTGATTCTCTGTTGCATTTGTTCCTGCTTTTGTTCCGTTGACAGGCAGATACAATCCATGTTGTTCCAAAAGGAGCAAGTCCTGATATAGTGAACATATCAGAGTCCTTGTTCTGAATCACCTCCAGAATGTCATTCTGTTGGCATATGTATTTGTAGATAATTAGCTGCATGCACTAAAATAATCCAGGGGATCCGGGCATTAGTACAAAAGGCAGCAGCAAATGATGGGATAACATTATAGCTGTTGCAAAATGTGCAGAAAGTCATGGAACACTTTGCAGACTGCCTTGTTTCTTGCCTTAAATAAAAGTAGAAAAACAGATTGCAAAGGAAAATAAAAATACCCACCTGAACTAACCTGCAAAAGGCTAAAGGATGGGCCTGGTTAGCATACAGTGCATTAGGTGGCTGGGATGTTTTGGGAATCACTGGTTCCATGTCAGCACATCAGTAAAACAAGTTAATGGGCAGGGTGACAGGATGTAGCCATTTCACACATGATTAGGCAGGCTCTCCTTGTAGAGGAGCTCTCACCCCATCCCCAGGGACCTCTTCTGCCTGCCAGTTTGCCTGCCAATCTGTGGCTGGCTCAGACGGACATGTAGGTCAAAAGAGGAAATACTTTAGGCCCATCTTATGCTGTCAAGGAGTAGGAGTTTGTGATAAGCATTGCAGGACTTAACTCTTAGGTGCTTTGGCATCTGGCAAAATGCTCCTACAGTACCTATGCATTGCAGAAGAGTTATTTGCCTAAAGCAGTCCCCTGAGTAAAGCTGTGAGCAGAGGGGGCCAATAACAAATGTGGAGAAGCAGAGGACTCTCTCACACTGCATTCCTCTTCAGGAATCACCCAAGCTGAGATTCACAGCCCTGAACCTCTGTTGGAGCCAGGTGCCTATGCCAAAACACTGAAGCAAGCTGTGGGATTCCTCTCTCTCCTTCTGTCCAGCTTGTAAGCAGTGCACTCACTCACCAAGCTCTTGTGGGAAACACAGATTTATTTCCAGCTATCTCATCACAAAGTATAGGGAGCCTTAAGCCTCAAGGCATAGGGAATAAGTAGGTCATGCTTCTAGCCCCTTATGTAAAAGCTGTTCCATTTTACTTGGTGTAGTTAATTATTAATTCAGCCAGGAGAAGGGCAGTGGGAAAGGGCAGTGGAAAGTAAGAGAGGGAGTGACAGCATGGATCCTTTTAGCCTGGAAGCTGAGTAATATTGACCAATATTACCAGTATTGACCAGAATGAGGGGGAGACCTGAGGCCCAGTCACTGTATTTATTGCTATTAATATGTTTCATCTCAAATTAATATGAGAAGGGATGGAACTGAACCTTTAACGTTTGAGAGAATGGTTTTCCATGAACCATGAACCAAAGAGGGAACTATAACCTACTATCAAATGTTTTGTGTTGACTCTCTCCATAAGGTATCTTCTGAGAATGTGTCCTGGCTTGGACAATAAAAGATGAGGCAGGTCAAAAAACCCCATAACTGACAGTCCAAACAGAGCAGATATATGAAGGAGCTACGGAGCCATTCAGAACTAGCAAAAATAAGGAGCTTCCAAGGATTCCCTGAATTAGCAGAACTTTGCTGAAAAAAGCCCAATAGGTCCTGCATTGTTTTGGACCCCCTAGAGTTAGAAAGCATCTGAGTTTCTGAGATCTGAATGTTGGACTTTAAAGTCTGAAGGCTTTAATGATCTAAAATGTTAATTAGCACATCTGTGTATCTGAATGACAATGGCCTCTCAAACCCCTAGGCTCTTTCCAGATCTGATTCAGAATAATCATGGACTTGGAAAAGGGCCTTTTCTTCCTACTGAAAGAAATGTGTCCACTCCGTGAAAATCCAGTTTCCCCCAAGGGAAATTTTGCATGGCGGACTCTCCTCTGATACAGAGCCTGCTTTGAGCTTCCAAAATACCATATTAGTTGTTTATATGCTGGAGACTCTTTTGGTCTTTGGCTCTACTTTTTCTGTGTTCTGATTGCCCATTTGGAAGTGACATTCTGGGGCTTTTTTACATGTAGATTAACTTCTTATCTTTAGTTAATTTGGATTAATTTTCTTTTAATTTAAAGCCAATTGGTTAAAATCTTTAAAGCTTTCTGCAGAAACATTTTAATTCCAAATATGTGTTACTTGGTTCAGATTAACTTTCCTTAGAGTTCTTGTGTAGACAAACCCTAAGAAAACTTTATTATTAGGAGATAACTAGGTTCATCCCTCTTTATACTGGCTGGAGAAGGAAGAGGTCAGAAACAGACCATCATTTTAAAAGGGAAATGTTTTAATTTTTCGTAGATATTTTCCCCCTTTTTTTATTTAGAATTGTCTACTGCAAGTAGGCCACCCAGTGAAGGTAATTCTAGTCTAGTTCTAATATATAGGTGTATAAATTGTAGAATATAATTTTGTAGGAATGTAGGGTTTATCCTTATGCATCAGGTAACTGATAAATCTATGTTATTCAGTCGCCAGTGAGGAGCACTTCTTCACTGGAAGAAGGATGAACAAAGCCTGCTATAGCCTGATCAAATTATTTAAATAATAGAATAAGAAAATTTAATGACTTGTTAGGATGTTGTGTCAGACTGTTATTGGGAATACTAATTATTTTTCCAAATCACCATTTTATTACAAATTTTTATATTCACCAACTTGCAAAAAAAAAATGTTTTGATGTGCCCACAGGGATTCACTATTTTAATGGACAAGCAAAATTTTAGATACTTTACTTCAGACTGAGAGCCCTCTGATCTGATCATGATCACATTGATCTGCACAGAGTACATTCACCTAATAAGAGATTGTCCCTACTCTAAATAATCTGTGATGAAAACAGAGGAAGAATTAGGACTTTTCATTAAAGCAGAAGAGAAATTAGGTGATATACTCAATGTCACAAATAAAGCTAATGGCAGAGAAAGGAACCAAATCCAAATCTAAATCTCCTAAACCCATGGCAGGAATCATGGCCAAAAATCTGATTTTGGAAATGGTTTGTATTTGAAAATGGCTTATATCCTAATCATTATCATTATAAAGAGCAGTTAAATAGGTTTCTGTGCATAATTAGCATTACATTTGCCAGGAACATCTTCTATTATTACTGATAACATTTTGAAGGTCCTCATTTAAATTCCAGTCATATGTCTTAACTTGGTAATGAATTCCATGGTGAAGAAATATTGATTTGGGATTGCTTTAACTTACATTGTTGCCCTCTTTTACTTGAGTAATATGAGCTACCTCATTCAGATATGTTTAGTTGTTTGCTTGGCTTTTTAATACATTCTTATTCTATATAATCTGAATCCTGATATAGTACTAAAGATCATTCTTGAAATTCTCTGGAATTGCTCCCTAGCAGCAATTAGAAGATTTCTCCAACAGTAAAAAATGAGAAATTTTCCCCAAAGATACACATCAGTGTTCAACTCATGTCATTGTATATTACACCTGGACTTTTCTTAGCAAAGTAAGCAGTTTAAGGGATCTCATTATCTAGAGGATTTGAGACCTTGGTTGATGTCAGTGTGGACTCATCAAAGAGAATTAGGAAGGACAGGCTGGGAAGGCAAGGAGGGAGTCGCTCTTTGCAGAAGAGAGTAGCAGGACTGCCTGGAGCTCTGCCTAGGAATGGACAGTGAGCCTGCTGAGAACACATGGGTTGGAATTAGAAGGAAGACAACATGGGTGACATTGTTGTGGGTTTCTCCTGATCAGGAAGAACTAGATCAGACCTTTAGACAACTGGAAGAAGCTTCATG
>VZTV01070846.1:32227-45203 GCA_013400875.1 Anhinga rufa | reverse complement strand
ATTCCTGGAAATCAACAAAATAGCTGTTTCATTACCGGCTACTGCAATGAACATTTTTCATGAACATGTTTCATGAACACTCAACGTCTTTTTTTGATTAAATGAAAAGCAGAAACATTTAAACCAAAATTATTTGTATCAGAAAGCAGAAAGACTCAACTGAAGTGAGTGACCTAAGTCCTAAGGAACTAGAATCTGGGTGGTCCACTGGAAGAATTTGTTCAGGTAATATCTTTTCATCATATTACCTTGCTTATTCCCTCCCCAGAATGATTTAGTAAAGCAGCGCAACAGATTATATAGGAACGTTGTGGAATTTCAATCATTGGAGGATCAAAAATGACTGCAGGTGTACATATAACAGGCAATTACTGCTGGCCCTGTCTCAGGGCAAGATGATGGGCTCATGTCTATTGGAGTCCTTCCCAGTTTTTAAGCTTCTCCTCTACAATTTACCTTAGAAACTGCCAATTTCTTAGCTAAAAAATATTAGGGTCACTTGTTAGAGCAAGCAACTTTGTTCAAGGATATATAAAAATATGATAGCATCCTACAAGTTCTAATGTTGGCTATACTACAGAAGTGATACTGATGCTCTTTATTGAGCATCTGTTAAAATACAAATACTATAAACTGAACACTAACAAGGACCTGCAAAAATAATGTAAATCTGATCAAAATGTTTCAACATAAACAACCTAAAGCAAGCAACAGGCCTAGTATTTCTAGGAGTAATACTGGGTTTTCACAGCTTGTCAATGTCAAAAACTAATGCTATCCCAAATACAGAGCACAGTTTTTCAAAGTAATGACAACATAATAGCTTTATTCTGCTCACCGGTGTGTTTTCAGATGATACTTGAAGTGAGCTGGCCACACAAATGTCCGATCGCAGCCTTCAACTGTGCACTTCAGCTTCCTTTCCACCCGAGATAAATGAGGAATGGGGCTAGAGTCTTTCGGCTGCCCATCTCCTGAGCAAAGATGAACATTTTCACCTGAAAGAAAAAGCCCAGCAAAAGCTAAAAAAGATACAAATTACTATAATGTGTCAAATTTAACACATAAACCGGGATCATATCTGCTACAGGACTGTAAAGCAAGTTTATGCCTGATTGTTTACCATATCCTACGTACTGCTGCCTAGCCCATAACAAGGATCAGACACAGATTTGCAAACTTCACCAGGCCCATAAACAATTCCCAACAAGCTATCTGTATCAGATCAGCTGCAACCAGATCAGGCTTATCACAAGAACAGAGAGTCAATGCATCAAAACCTGTAAAAATATTCTCTATCAATATCAACCAACCAATTTTAAGTATGAGCCAGGACAACTATTTTTAAAAACACCGTAGCTAAAAAAGAGATACTGCATTTGTTTGCATTTTTTTAATTAAAATAATTAAGTCACAAAGCATGTGACTAAATCCAATTATGTATTCTCCAGAAAGCTGATCTCTAAACCCAGTGGAGCTAAGAAAAAAGTGCACAGTACTTTCAGCTCATGACTTACAGTACACATTAAAAATAGACACTTGAAAGTGAAAATGAAAGTTGAAATACAAGCAGCTGCAGTCAGAAAGAAGATACTCTTTACATGTACCAGAGAACACATGGACTACAATGGAACTGCTGGCTCCACTGAAGTTCATTCCTTGAGAAAACCAGAAGAGCTTGTTTATATTGCAGAAAAGTTACATAATTGTTCTGTATCATTCTGTCACTGATGATTTGAAGACATGTCAGAATAGGTTAAAAGCAAGAGAGAGTAAAAGAGAGAGGAAGAAATAAGCTAAAACTAGGGGCCTTGTATGGAACATTCAACTTTTGAGACAGAACCAGAGGCTTTCCTACCATTATTGCTTGCTTTGGCATTCTTAGCGAGCTGTGCCCGTTGTGGAAAGCTGTTAGGAANAATTAAACTGTCATGGGCCAATTCTTGCACTCGTAGGAACCAGGGGGTACTGCTGTCTGTGCTATCATGAGAGAGAAAGTCATTCCCAGAATCTTCTGCTTCATCTTGAACAAACACCAAGTGCTCCGCTGGAGACCCCAGCCCTAGAAAAGAAGGCAACTTCATGAAACAGAAGGATAATGTAACAGGGAAATTTCTTTTGCTTCCCAGAGGCTAGTGTTCATGGCATAGATGCAATAGCTGCACTGAAAAAGTCTTCACTGACCTCTACATTGTAGGAAGCTGTTGATGATTAAATGCTCCTGAAATAATCCCATAATGCCCAGCAAATTTCGTGATCTTTCCCCTTCATAAGCAGCAGGGACAGAGTTGTATCTCCTGCATTCTTTTGTCTGAGGCATATCCAGCCAGATGACAAACAGAAAGAGAATTACCTGCTCTTGTTAGGTTGAGAAGAATAAATGAAGTGCTGTCACTGGGTTGGAGGTCTTGCAATAAACTGGAAGTCTCTGGAGTTGACAGAAGTTCAGACGGTTTCTGTACATTCTGTGCCCTTGTTTCCTCTCCATCAGGGCCCACATTTACCTGGAGGCTTCTCAAGACAGCAGATGAAGAAACATCTTTGGAAGAATTAGCGTGACTTGGAGAAGTGAGATCTCTTTCATCATCTAGTGAAGAAAGTGAAACCAGAGTAAACAGAAGTATAAATACACTATGACCAAAAGATACCAATGAAGTTATTTTTCTAGAAAAAAAAAAAAAAAAGCAGAAGTTGAGAGAGATTGGAGGAGGAAGGAATTTTCTAACTAGTCAGATTTCACTGTTAAATGAGAAAAATTTCAGTCACCCATCCAAACTTGTTCCTCCATCCCTGGAATGCCTTATCAGCAAGAAGCAGTTCACCACAGTGGCCCAGTGAAGACAGTTGTATGAAGGGCACGCTCGCAAAGATCTACTGCATAGATTTTACCTGGCAACATGAGCCTGTTGCATTCTGAGGTCTCAGTAACCGGAAGGAGAGAAAGACAGGTGATGTCTTTTGGTTCTGATTCCACCAGCCCTTGCCCCAGTGGAATAGAAGTATTCTGAACAAACTGAACCAGCAGCTGAAAAAAAGGATACTGAAGATTAGGTTAAGAGCAGCACCAATCATTTAAAAAGCTACTAAACTCAGCCCATTACCCCCTACCGTCTCGTAGGAGACACTGAATACACATCAAGGTAAATGGAAGCTTTTCAATTTACATTAATGACAAAGAAGGAATTGTTTGTATTTGTCATAATTTCTTTAACACAAAATAAACAGCTCTGGATCCTTGCAGACTACTCTGAAACTACTTAGGCTATATTCCTTTTTAATTAATCTTTTACCAAGATAAATTTTACCAATATATGCCATGTTTTAAGGCATATATTCCTTTTTAATTAATCTTCCACCACTTGATACTTTACTACGCTCTAACCTTCCAAGTAAATATTTTCCATGCTCAGCCTTTGGTACAAGTATTTTTTTAAATCATTGTCTTTAAATACCTAACTGAAAGAAAGTTGGTCTTTTTGAAATAAAAAAGCAAGCAAAAGAATAGTTGCAAAGATGTCTAGCTAATGGCTATTCAAAATAGGCAGATAACGATCAGAGGAACAAGGTTGGGATGACAAGGGGGACAACAGTCTTATCCATCCAAATCAGCTACTCCTAAGACCATCAAAGATGGACAATTAAAGCCATTTTCCTTAGTGTGAAACCCACCCGCTGAGGGGATTCAACAGAAGAAACCCTCTCCAGAACACTATGCAAAATAAGGGGGACTACTGCATAAAGAGATGTAGGACTTATACTGGGATGCATTCCCTGGGAGGACTTTGGGAGGGAGCAAGAAATCTGGGGATTGTTCAGGATTTATTATGCATTGTTTAAGGGAAAGGCCAAAGGCAGGAAAAGGAAGGGATCAAGGTGGATCAGGGCAGAACAAACACAGGAAAATGGAGAGGGGAGGATAAAGAGGCCCATTACATATAAGCAGGAAGTTGGTCAATTCGGTAGTCTGGCGCAGGCTAACCATCAGTCTGTCCCGTCTTCTCAGTAAACTCCATTCCTGTTTCCTGTGTGATCCCCCTCTCTTGAGAGTGTGTGTCATGTGCTAGTGAACTCCAAATCAGACTAGTTGGCAAGCAGAATGAGAGGTGTGGGCACATATCCTGGAGAAACCCATGAAGGTTGTCTCTGGGCAGCAACCCTTGGCAACAGAAATCAGGCACTTCACGCTGCCTGTCTTTATGTGAGTAAAGCTACGAGCGTCCTACTTGTGTTAGCCTGTTTGGTGCCAGTCACATCTGTACAGTGTGTGTGTGTGCGTGTGTGCATGCACCTATTTGAAAATTGTGTTAAACCTCACTAGTGGCTGGATCTAAGATCAGAAATAGGGAGCAGCCCCTCATCTTGATGGGCCCAGGAGGTGAGAAATGCCCAGGTCATTCAGTCCAACAGATTCAGCTATCCTTAACATCAGTCAGCTCTGGCAATGCAAAAATTACTTCTGGCTAACCCCTAAAAACCTTGAGTTATAAAAAAGGAACCTGACATTTGAAAAGGAACTGGAAATCAGAGAAATGCCTTTCCTGACCCCTGAAAGTCTTCCCATATTTAACCAAGTTCAGAGCAGCAAAGCATATGCCTTGTTTACTCATTCTGTCCCTTGCCAACATCTCAAGCTTTTTCCAGACTATTGGATATAAAGCCGGACTACTCTTTACCTCCAAGGCACAGACACAGAAACGAGACTCTCTTTTTTTCCATTACCAAATTGCACAGCAACCCATACTAAAATATCCTGATTTAACAAGGGAAGTGCTGCTGGGAGTTAGGAGATAACAGCCCAAATCTTGCAACAGACTGAACTAATTCTTCCGTGAACTCCACGAGGTTTTTTAACATATACGGTCTCAAATCCCTCCCCTATATGGAATTAAACTTCTAGAGACCAGAAAGACTGAAAGGGGTCAGTTGTAACAGACCCAGGCACATACTCCACATTTCAGAGAAAATGCCCCTCAAAAGCCATATACAGGATCTATTTATTTGGCTATAAATGCTGTCAATCAGACTTACTCCTATAGTCACATTCTCAAAATATTTTGAAAAACACAGATGAAAGAAATAAGGAAAATAACAACACGCCAAAAACTTAACCCTTAAGTCACTATTCCTTATCTCTAGGAAACTCTTTGACATAAAGAATGTGTATTCTGCTGCTGTTTAGCAAACAACTGTATGCAACAGACTTCCTTTATCTTTAGCATTTAGAAGGAAACTGTACAAGATAGTTATTCAAAAGCTACTACCCTCAATATGACGCATTTTAGCATGCATTCACGCAGAGCCCAAACAGAGTTGTCTGTGTCGTGAGATGGTTCTTCAGTGTCAAAAGAAACAGAGTAAAAAAGGCATGATATGCCCATGGTATATTTGTGATTAAAACCCAACAGACACCAATAATTTGATTCTTATTTTGTATGTTGTGATTATCTTAGTATTTAGTTTTCAGAATTACTGGCACCTAATTCCAAAATATTTCTGTAGCAAATACCAGCCTTTTGAGTCTCTCCTACATCAGGATGAAGATCATTACATCAAAGAAACTGCAAAGAAAACTTAATACTTTGAGTTCTGATTTCTTTATGCTTATTTCTTCTGATAAAAACACTGGAAATACCGATGCTTCCCCAGACAGTTTTACCTGGAAGAGTTACTGCTGTCAGAGCCCTGAAACCTTAATTGCCCTAAGTGGTCTCACCTGGGGCCCCCCACCCACACCCTCTGCCCAGGGGGTCCATTTAAGCGCAGCCTGTGGTCTCTAGTCCTTTTCTGAGCTGTGTTGTAGGTTTACATTTCTCAGGCCCTGTCTCCTGGATGGACCTCAAGACTTTTACTGCATCAGTGTCTCCAGCCCCCATCTCCTGCTACTCCTGATGGGACTCTCTGGATAGACCCAGGACCTGTTTCATTGCTTTACCTTGTCCAGGGCTGTAGATGGACCCTGTTTCCAGCACCCATCTCTGCCTGCCATGCTCAGGTGCTGCAGGACTGTGCCCTGGTCAGTGAGGGCACTGCCTGGGCTGGGATCACCCTTGGCTCCCTGCTCACCCTCCCTTAGGAGCAACCTGTCATCACTGACAATTATGAAGGTAAAAATTAAGTCTTGAAGTCATTCAGATGGCATTATGCCACAAGCCAGACTGCAGCTTGAGAGGTTAGCATTTTTCCCTCTTAGGTATATTATAAGATTATCCAGAGGCCCTAGTCAGAAGAGGGAACTATTTTTATGTTGCCAAAAAAATTCATAGGCAATAAGAGACAGTCCCTCCCCCAAGGCCATGTGTTCTAATTTAAGATTTAAAAATAAGAGAAAAAGGGGTAAAAAGAGAAGGGAGTTAGGAATAACAGAGCACAGCAACCAGAAGAAAGAAGTTGGACTAAAAAATGTGAGCAGCAAGATGCTTCTAAATTACTGTATTGTCTTTCATTTAAAAGCTGTTCATGATCCCTACTGCACCCTACTCCACCAGGAAACACTTGTTTTATGGACTTTTTCTATTTTTATACAGAAAGCCTTAGATAAAACTTTCCTCCTACAATAGGAAAACTTTGCTTCAAACCCTTTGCTTCCACAGAGCAACATTAAGCCACTAGGGAAAAGCAAAATGCAGCAGCCACAAACAGATGCTTGAAAGAAAAGAGATCCTTTTAATTTTCTTTGTAAAGTAATAACAAGCAAGTATAGAGAATTAAAAGGGGGCAAAAGAAGTAGAAGTAAACAAAAGGACATGATTCATGCTCATTTTTAAAATTTGGAATAAAAAACCCCCAACCCTTCCCAGAAACTAAAGCAAACCAATCACCAAATATATCTCTCCCAATTCTACATCAAATAATTCGGAGAAAATAAAAATTTTCATGTGACAGTTGTATCTTGATGGCCAAGTACTTTCAGAAACCTTCCTTCCTGTTCAAAATCATTTAATACCTTTGTGACAACTACAGCAACTGGAATATGGGGAAAAAAAAACTAATTGCAAACACTTTGTGCTGCTTTCTCAATTTTCTTTTAATTTGGTTTTGCAGTTGAAAACAAATAGGAAATTGTAAGGGTATCTAGTGATTGGCTGTTCAGCATAAAAAACAGACTAGGAACAGGAGAGGTGATAAATTAAATGTGCAGATACACAAACTCTAACAAACTGCAGATAAGAGAGGGAGTAACAGAGACTGGAACCCCTGGGACACTGATGGATAGGCCATTACAGAAATTACTTGAATGTGACCTTGAAGAAATTCAACCAGAAACTTTGTAAGAGAGAGGAACAATATTATCATGGGTTACCAGAACACGTCTGCTAGGCAAAAGAAATTTCTTACGGGATATGGGGGAAGTTCTGGGACTGGGTAAAGCTTATTAAGATGTCTTAAGAGGAGGTTGTGGGAATGTGAAAAACTTATGGATGTTTATGGGAAGGATCAAAGGCAGGGAAAGGGAGGGATCAAGGTGGATAGGAGAGGAACAACCGTGGGGAACAGGAAGGGGGTGGAGATAATGTGGGTTGACCATGTTAGCAGGCTGCAGGTCAGCACGCCTCTTGCCTCATCACAGTAGTCTATCCTGTTGTCTTCTCAAATGCTGTTTGCTCCTAAATAGTTTCCAAGTACATTCATCTACTTAACTTCAAGGTGGACTAGCCTTTGAATAGAAGGCTGGAAACAATCTGGAAACTTAAGATCCTGGCCAGAGGCTGGATTTAAAAGCCCAGGGCCTGGAGACAGATACTGGAAGGACTCAAGGTTTGGCAGAGACTGGGCAGATCCATGACTGTGAGTATGCATGTCAGCTGAGAGAGGGCATCTGTGTGATATGCTAGCGATTTCAAGCCTGATTACCTAATGAGTAGGAACAGAATTAGGCCATTTGTGGTCTTCCTGTTCCATGTGAATGCCATTTGTGTTGGTGGGTGCCTGTAAAGGTACTGTCTTGCCATGCGTTACTGTTTACAGCCACATGTTTCTGTACTATGGGTGCATATTTGCAGTTCAGGCTCAGCCTCCCGTCTGCCTGCACCTGGGAACAGTCCAGTGGTCTCTTGTCTGAAGGACTAGGAGGGGACAAATCTCCTGGATGCTACAGTTCATCAGATCTCGTAACCACAAAATATCTCGCATCACAAACAGGATCCAGATGGGCTGTAAGTAATTCCTGAGATGGTGACTACAGAATCTCTGTGTAAGGAGGGGACTGATCCTTCTGCAAATATGGCCAAAGTGCTAGAATTTGTAACCAAGCAGACAGAACATCTCAGGGCACCTGAATTGGAATAGTTAGGGAAACTGAATGTACAGAATATAACACAAAAGGAATGATAAGAGGTGTAAAGTGCCTTTACTCTATAGCCAAGATATCCATTGGAATTTGAAACAATTTTTTGTATTGATTAATTGCAAAAGGACATCCTCAACTTGAGATTCAAACTTTATGGGTCAGATGAGAGTCACACAGAATGTCTGTATGCTTATGCCTTGGAGCGACAAATTGAGCAAAGTTCAGCTGCATCTTCCTATGAAGAATTTTATTTTTGGCTCTGCCATACCACCCTCTTGAATATACCCTCCTTTTACTCCTTCTGCTGAAACACCACATAACTCTGAAAATCCTGTAAGTAATGTAGACAGTGTACGCACCAAAAATGTAAAATATTTCTTCTTGGCTCTTGGTCACTAAGCAAATAATTATCATCCCTGCTGGTCAACAAGAGATGGTTGGACAGGATGATCCCAGGGTCTATCACCACAAGTAGTGCAGAAGCTTCAATAATATCCCTGACCTGAGGTGGGGAGGTGGAGGAAAAAAAAACCAAACCACACACACGAAAAAATCTGTTTAAAGAACTGGGAACCCCTCCTAAAGATCCTAAAAATAACACAAAACACTACAGAAACAAATGAAAATATGGCCATCTGGGATGGATCGGGTTGAAGTTTGTGTCCCATAACAGACCCCCTTCATCAGATGATTCAAAAGCCAAGTGTCAGGCAGCTGCTTTGTTTAAGGCAGGGGTGGCTGGGAGGGACACAGTGGGGTGGGAAAGGTTGCTCCAGTACTAGTGTTCAGATCTATCCTCCCACTGGACAGCTGGAGAGCTAGACTGTAGGGACCATGTTTTTAATCGATACTGTTTATGTTCCAAATTTAACCAGTGAACCACCACAATATAAAGAGGACAAAAGCACATTTGGCAGAGGGGAGGGGTGGAGGGGAAAGGAGGGGCTGGAGCTGAAGGGTGAGGAGGGCAGGAGGCTCGTTAGTTAGAACCTAGCTAACCTCCCATACAACTTCTGGGGAATTAATTCATTCACAAGAGCCTTGTGAGGTGCTGATGAGAGAAAGGAGAGGCTAAGATACCTCCCTCCACCCATTTTTCAATAGCCAATTCAATTTATAGACCAGAGCTGTAGTTCACTTATTGTGCTGGAGCTCCCTCCTGCCCCCCTCCCCGCTGACAGCAGAAAGCACACTTCAGTGTAGTGTGGTGGAGGTGGCTGGAAATATTTGCAATTGTAACAAATCACCCTGAAGGCTTAAAGCATGCAAAATGCAGATCTTATCAGTTCCCTGAGGAATGCTGGTAATACAGCTTTGGGGGCAGGGAGTCCAGAAGAAAAAAAGCAGATCCATCTGCCTGTACAAACTGCATCCAAGCAACTTTGTAACTTCCTATGGAAGGAGGATTCACCTCAAGTATTAAACGTTTACCAGTGCATTGGTGGCTTTTTTAGGGATAAAACCAGTAGCAAAGAAGCTTATGCAATCCATCCATAGTGCTTTGATTAATGTTATCTAGGTGTTACACAAATACAGTTATCTCTCAATACCTTTCTCCCATGGTAGGGGATATTTATCGAACATATATAAAATTATACATGTTCCTTTTCTGGATTAAGCATAGGTGGCCAGTCCACCTGGGTAAAGGCCAGTAATTAATGTCTTTGGCAGGATAGATGACACATCATGACTCTGAGCCCTGTATCGTCTCTACATACTATCACAACCCTATTGTGTCACACTTGACCTTTTGCCTAAAATTTTGTCACTGAAAGAACATCTGTGGCTATAGGAATTATGGTGCCATGGCTCACCAGAGGATATAAAATCATGACTGACTTTCAGAGATACTTGAACTGCTGTTTGGGAAAGGTATAAAAAGGGTATCTACCAGTTTCACGTTAAAGGAGTAGAAAATAGTATGAACTTGATACTCAACTTGCACAATCAGAACTAGAAAGGCGGCATGTATAGCTTTGGTAATCCACAGTGCAAATGGATCCCAATTTGTAGTCATGAGCCTTGATCATGATCGAGGAGCATGGTTTAGAAGACAGCATCTACGGAAAGGATGCCCTCTGCAACCACTGCAGCTTTCATGTATCAGGCCTGTTCCTACTGAGAATGGCCTACTCTGTTCTGGGCTTGCTGGGAAGGAAATGCAACTCTGCTATGGGGAAATAGGACTATTATGTAAACATGCCTAATTAACAAATGCCTTACTGAAGTCAGAAAAGACAAGGCCCACTTACAGCTCCCATTTGAGGAACAAGGGAACAAGCACTCCAACTATCCTGGTATTCCGGCTGTCAGAAATAACCTGTGGGAATCCACCCACTCACAGACTGAAGTAACAAAGTCCCCCCCCTTATAATTCAGAACTGGGGGAAAATTTGATTGGAGTTATATCAACCACAAGGCAAGAGAAAGAAACTCCTTGCAGCCTGTACTGAGGCTACTCAGGGACACTGCGAATTTGCAGCTACTTTTCCTGAATAGTGTGATTACAAGGACTTTGGCTGCTCTGTTAAGAAGCAAATTCCTCACCGCATCAGCTGGGCTGTGATGAATTACCAGCATGTAAGCATCATTCTCTTTAGAGTACCAGTTTAAGATAGCTGCTGTGCTGCATATGGACTAAAAAGGGATAGAAACAGAAGACTCCACAAAAAAAAATTCTATTTACACCTGTGAACTTCCCCAAAAGGTACTTCATAGCAGTAAGAAGTCCTCTGCTCTAGGAACCTTCTGAAGAGGTAAAGATGAGAATCAGAAAAGCAAGGACACAAGGTGATACAGTCCTCTGCACTTTTAAGTGGGAGAATTTACAGATAGCTGGCTAATGGCTATTCAGCCTAAAAGACAAAGGCAAGAAAGAGGTAATAAACTGAACACAGTGATGCAATTAATTGTGTTGAATATAACAAACTGAATGTAACAAACTGCAGGCAGTTGTATCTAGCAAATCACAGCTTAGAGTAACAAAGACCAGAACTCCTCAGGCACTAATCGATGGGCCACTGCTGAAGTGAAATACTGAGGAGGTTCAGCCAGGACTCCTGTGACTGGTAAGAAAACAAAATTGTCTTGGGTTACAGGAAAGACCAAACTTACTATTGGATGCAACAAGGACTGCAGGATATGTAAAACTCACTATGCAATGTTTAGGGGGAGGATCAAAGGAAGAATTGAGGTGGGTAAGTGGAGGAAGAACCATGGGTAGGGGGGAGAGAAGAGACTCAATCGTAATGGAAGCACAAGTACTTTATAAAAAAAAACAGAACTGGCTGATGGTAATAGAATAATCCAGACTCCCCAAACCCAAGTAAATTCATTTTGGTTTGAGGGAAACAAGTAGTCAATCCAGTAATTTATTTTATTCTTGTAACAGGAAGAACATAATAATGGAAAAAAAACGTAACCTGAGAACAGGCTGACACTTGGAAGGAGGGGAAAAAACCTGTGATATTCTTTAATCTTTTACCATTCAAATCAAAACATGGAAGCATAAGAAGATGCTACTGAAAACACTTTTGAGAATTAATATGTAAGCAGCAAACTGAGTAAACTCACTGAACTTTTTCTAAGTGTTGCCCATAACCATTCCTGGGAACCAAATCCAGTTCATAATTGCTCACCTCAGGTTTGGATTCTAACTCATCCGATAACATTGATTCAAGTGTCTGATTCCTGCAGCTGTCCTCAGCAAGGCACAGAGTGTTTCTTTTAGTTCAGAGGGAACACTACTCCCTGCTTATTCTCATATTTTCCTAAGGGTAAAACAGTGTGGTGGTCCTTCTGCAAGAAGCTGTGTTGCGCAAATATTCAATTTAACCTAAAACAACAAAAAGGAAATATAAAGAGACAGGAACCAAAAAATGAGAGCAAAGCAAAAAGAACTGCGCAAATGTTGCATGTGACTGTAAAATATACTTTAAAGTACCAGGAAAACTCATTTACCCAGGTTCCTGCATTTCTATTGTGACTGAGTCAGCAAAATAATATCCTAACACTGTGAAATTAATTCTCAAAGGCTAATTACTGCATTTTCTTTGCGATAGCTCATTTTCAATGGAAAATTAATTTTTTTTTGTCCTGGAAACTTATGGGATCAACAGAAAATCACAGAGCACGCAAGAGACACGGAGGTGAATTTCCAGCCTGCAAAACAGGGGAATTATCCAAATTGTTGATGAAAGGCAGCCACATACAACCAACCCGTCACCAGGAAACCTCTGCTTTTCCTGTCTGTTATGTTTCCGATTATAAGAAACATCTCGATGAACACAGGGAGGTTAGAAGTTATTTCACAAATACCCATGTAATGTTAATTCTTTGGGCTACAATGGAAAATGAGAGCAAGTTTGCATCTGGTTTTGCCTACTGGGAAAACACTAGTGATGGGAGAAGAAAGTAAACTATGTACACTTCCTCCCTTCCATCACCGTTACAAGTCCATCGAATAATTATAAAATAGTGAGAATACTGGATCAGCTGAAAAGGGACGCTCGAAGCCCTCCCCTCGCGCTCCTGGCAGCGAGCGGCGGGGGCTGCTCGGTGCGGCGGGGGCTGCTCGGTGCGGCGGGGGCTGCTCGGTGCGGCGGGCTCGCCTCCTGCCGCGAGGGGAGGGCACGCCGAACGCGGTGAAAGCGGAGTGACTCGGACCCGCGGGGGCTCGGGAACACCCCC
>VZTV01070846.1:0-17219 GCA_013400875.1 Anhinga rufa | reverse complement strand
GGTTGCCTCACGGAATGCATTAGTTTTACCAGTAATACCAGTGCTAGGTTTATTCTACCTATTTATTTGGCATATAGTTGCAAATTGAAAAAATATTGTGCATTTGTATTCAGCTCTGTCGTTAGTACAGTACTTGCTAGAAGTTAGAGTTGTTTGGCAAGTTTTAAGGCACCTGAAACTGAAATGATGCAGAATAGTTCTTTTTGTTTGTGCTGGAATCAGCTTACCAAGACCAAGTTTGCTGATGCATGAAGGAGTTAAGTGATGACTCTGTATTGTGTTGCATAAGAATGAATGCCTATTTCCTGAGACTGCATGGGGGAGTAAATCTCTAGTCATTCAGCACAAACAGGAGAGACCTTCAGCAGTGGAGGTTGTACATTTGGCTGAAGTCAGAAGATCCTGCTGTATTTGCTAGAAAAAGTTTTTCCACTGTCTTCTACTGAAAAATCATGGCAGGGGAGTCAGTTTGGCTGTCTCTCCTTTATAGACCAGGTCTGACAGATTTTTGGATACTGGCACTTGACCGTACCACTCTAAACGTGGATTTTAGCAGTTTCTTTTAGGATTTGGGTAAAAAATTGAGGACCTTTTAAAAAAAAAAAAAAAAGGTGTTACCTTAAATTATCCTACTACTACAGGAAAGTCTTCTAATATATTATTTAAACTTTAAAAGATTGTAAAATATTTTAATGTAAGCTAGTGTAGGTATCATTTAATATCAGCACATGTCTATTCAGTAGAGGGTATTGCAGTCTGTGCAGAGTATTGGGAAAACAAACACCTTCTACAGTTTTGTGTAGCAAACGGTTGTTGCTGCATCTTCTTTCTTTGGAGAGATGTGTATACCTGGGGGAGAAAATGGCCAAGTATCGCACTTGCTCTGATGTTGGGATTCAGATTCTTCCCCCTTCTTTTCTTCCCTCCTGGCAGCAGTAGCTAGCTAAGCTGCTTAGAAATGCCTCCTGATCTTTTTTAAGCTGTGAATATAACTCCTCTGGTACTATAGCATGAGCATCTTTCTTCCAGAGTAGCAACTGTGAGAAGAACATGACTAGGAAGAAAGATCTAGAACGCTGTGATGCTTCAGAACAGCGTCTTAGCCTCATGCTTCCATTTTCTGAGGTTTACCAAAGAACGGTTTCTGGCTCCACTTGTCATAGTCATGATGCTGTCAAGCTTCCTTCAGGAAAAAATGGTGAAGGGATTGAGAGCAGCCCTGCAGAGAAGGACTTGGGGGTACTGGTGAGTGAAAAGCTGGACGTGAGCCAACAATGTGCGCTTGCAGCCCGGAAAGCCAACTGTATCCTGGGCTGCATCAAAAGCAGTGTGGCCAGCAGGGTGAGGGAGGTGATTCTGCCCATCTGCTCTGGTGAGACCCCGCCTGCAGTGCTGCATCCAGCTCTGGAGCCCCCAGCACAGAAAGGACATGGACCTGTTGGAGCGGGTCCAGAGGAGGGCCATGGAGATGATCAGGGGGCTGGAGCACCTCTGCTATGAAGACAGGCTGAGAGAGCTGGGGTTGTTCAGCCTGGAGAAGAGAAGGCTGCGGGGAGACCTTATTGCAGCCTTCCAGTACTTAAAGGGGGACTATAGGAAAGATGGGGACGATCTCTTTAGCAAGGCCTGATGTGACAGGACAAGGGGTAATGGTTTTAAACTAAAGGAGGGTAGGTTTAGACTGGATATAAGGAAGAAATTTTTTACAATGAGGGTGGTGAGACACTGGCACAGGTTGCCCAGAGAGGCGGTAGATGCCCCATCCCTAGAAACATCCAAGGTCAGGTTGGACGGGGCTCTGAGCAACCTGGTCTAGTTGAAGATGTCCCTGCTCCCTGCAGGGGGGTTGGACTAGATGGCCTCTGAAGGCCCCTTCCAACCTAAACCATCCTATGATTCTGTGATTCGCTTTATATGTAAGTGTTCATATTTCTTCTCCTGTCTCCTGAAGTGGTTATTCTTCAGTTTCCAGTACTTCTCAGGACTTTTGGTTCTTCCTCTATTGCTATTAGTTTGCTCTGAAAAAGGCTCTGATTTACATATTGTTTTGGCTGCCACTTGTCACTGACCAAAAGAGGAGGGGGAAAACATACCCTAAGGACACTCTTTTCCTTGGGTGCCTCAAGCTTCTCATCTGTCTTTTGTGGGAAGTCATGTCATCTTTCCAAGGTAGCATCTTCAGGAGCAGAGGAAAGCTGGCTGAAGGATATTAAAAACATTCTTGCAGAATGAAGGAAGGGTGTGAAGAGTGTGTGTGGTGGTTTGGGATGGGATGGGGACAGTAGGATAGTCAGAGTGGTGTGATCTGGCACTGTGAATAAAAAGCGCAGCCCATCTATGGGGGCTGAAACCTCCCCCCCTCTCCTTAAGAGAGGGATGCTTCATGTGGATTTTCAAGACTTTGTGTTGTAAACATATTGTGTTACCTGTGAGATTCTCAGTTTTATTCTGTTCATGAGCAAAACTAAAGTTGAACTTTTTACTAGCAAGGAAAAATGCGTTATGGTGCGCCCATAGTGAACTTCTTCAGTGATACTTGTAGTGAAGCAATCATCCCGTTACCTCTCAATACTTAGCTGGACAGAGGCTTTTTGGCTGCTGGAAGGTTACTGAGAAACTTCAGGCAAAACTTTTGAAAGGAAAGTTAATTTAAAATGAGATTAGGTTGAGAATAAGATTTTACAGAGCATAGAGGATCTGACCATGAAGAATTATATCAAAAGCCATATACCTGAACCAGAAGGATGGTACAGGGGACTTAACCACAGTTGTTGTTCCCTTTATTCTTGCACTTTTGGTCAAGAATTTCTTCAGTGAGTTCCTTTAAAATCAAGATAACTGGAAGGTGTTGTGAGCTCCTTCAAATCCTGATGGGGGACTGTCATTGTACAGGTGGAATTTTCCATTGGGTTTAATGTCCTACAGCCTTATTGACAGCTTCGTCTTCTGTGAACAGTTGTGCTGGAGGTGAAGTATCCACAGATGAAAACTGTGGGAGTTAATGCATTCCTAATGGTTAATATATCAGAAATGAGCCATACAGATGCGTGCAGGCTTCTTTGTTGAAAATCTACCCTCAGCAACGTAATTACAGGAAACCTTAGAGACAAACAGTAGGAAAAAGTAAGAGAAAACAGAATGAAAAGTTCTTTCTCTGTTATTTTGACATCGGTTTTCTTCATTCGTTAACTAGCTGTCTTATTTTGATACGTTATGATGCAGAGCATGTTAACTGCGTTGTTGAAGGCCAAACCACAGTTAGTTTTTACTTCTCAGCAGCTTATCTATCCCAGTTCAAATACTGTGCAGACTGCAGCTTTACTTGGGATCTAAGTGGGCATCTCACCAAGAGGCTTGGCACCTCTGAGAGTGATGATGAAGGCAGAAACGAGCCTTTCCTTTTGCAATGGAAGGGCTGACTTGGCAGAGCTCCCAAAAAGGGAAGTTCCCAGATCATCTGTGGTTTGCATCTGCTGCACAAGGAGGAGCTCAGCATTTGCCTTAGCCAGGGTACAGAAAGCTAACAGGTAACTGGGGAGTAGGTGGTTTTAAAGAGGGATGCTGATATACGCTACTGGGAAGAGCGGGAAGCTTTGTAATTGTGTTTAATCTCAGATAGAATAACAAGATATACATAGACTATTTTTTTTTAATACTGGTGCGACCTATTTCCTGGAGAGGCTTCTGGTTCGTGTGTGTTGGGGTTTTTTTGTTTGGTTGGATTGTTTTGAGGTTCTTTTTTGTTTTGGGTTTTTTTAAGTCTACCTCTAATGCAACCAAAGCAAACGTCATATTCTTCTAGCAGAAGCACAGTTTTAAAAGAGTCCTTTCATACATTCACTTAAAATAATTGATTACTCACTTTTTTCATTCTATTTATTTATACTACAAAGGAGATCACAGGAGGTTTGAGATTGTGGCTATAACTTAACTTGGAGGAAGGAAGTCTACTTTTCTACAAATGGTGAAAAAACTAGATCTGGAAAAGCTTGGCCAAACTACCTGAAATATTTTTGATACTTCCTTATTCAGAATATAAAATGGGGCTTTTCAACTTGCAACCCCCCAAAAAAACCCCACTGTCGGGGAATTCTGCCAGATGGAAGATGACAAAATAGGTTGGGAAGGATGTTGAGATGCTCTGGTATTAAGTACTTCAGTAAAAAAAATGCCTTGTAGCAAAATGACAGAGCAACTTTTTTTTTTTTTCCCCTTAGGTTACACAGTTTGGGCTCATAATCTTATTGCAATCGCTCGTCTTCGTGGCTCTGACCTGAAAGTTCTTGAAGTCACAGAAGAAAGCATTGATTTTGACCAAGGAGAACTGGCTGATCAGGATGTGGATCCAGTACACAATCTCATTGAGCAAGTATCTCTCGGATTGGGTCGACCTTGGCATGCAGTCATGGACATAGAGCTGCTCAGTGTCTTCACTGAGCCAACCCGTCACTTCTACAGAGAGATGCAAAGCTTCAGTGAAGGCATTTAGCTCCTTATTTACAATTCCTGTGGTTACATATGCAAGTAGGGTCCTATTATGTTTTTTCAGTAGCGTGAATTAACCCCTTTTGTGCTGTGTTTAATCAGTATTAGCTATATAGAATTATATATGTGTATTCTACTTCTTGATCAAAGAACGTAGTCGGGTATTGGTTTAGAAGCTGAAAGTGGCAGTGTTTAGGGTTTTCACGGTTAATGGACTTGTCTACCAAACCTTACAGAGATACGGCTGAAGGCTGTCTGAGGTTGCCAGCTAACTTTACTTTTATAGAGTAACTGCATTTTGAATTATTTTACTATGATATCGGAGTTCTGTGCTCAGGAGCCAACTCTTTTTAATACCCATATCCATAGCCCAGTGGATTTCTGTGCTGTCATTGTGTGCTTAATCTGGTAGCGTGCTACTTACTAGGCTTAAAAGGAAGAGAAGTCTATCCAGGGCTGTTCATCGTAAGACTCACCTCGCTTTATTTCACATGCAGATTCTGAAGCGTGACTTCACTACCATTCTCGGCTTTTCTTAGCTCTTAAGCGGTGGTGTGAAACACTAGCTTTTCAGGGGCCTGCACTTACAGATTCACTCCATAAGCTGTAGCCTTTTGGATTCCTTGCAAACTCCTCCTCGTTTATTCTCATGCTGTATCATCTTCCTTAAAAGTTAGCTTTGGGCCAAAGTTTAAAAGAAAATACCAAGAACGTGCACTCCGATGAGGTAAAAACATAAAGCGAAGACTTCAGTACAAAGGTATACACCTGCAAACAAACATTAGTCGTGAAATCCCTAGCAACCGAGTCACTGGATTTTCTCTGTCAGCGCCTGTGTCAGCTGCCAAAGAATAGATTAAAAACGAAGAAGTGCCCACATGCTGGCAGGGGCAGGCCAAGTTTTGGCCAGCCAGATACTGCTAGATTGTAATATATAAGGTCGAATTTCGACCTGTGGTACACAGCTGTGCTGTGGCTCAGTCAGCAACCTCAGAACTCTTAACAAACATGCACCTGTTTCACTGTGAATAGTGAATGTAAAGGAAGGAAAGGAAACAAATACAAAGCTTGTTCTATCACAGGTATGAGCTGCTATGATGCATGAAGAACATTCCATGAAGTATGTTTTAAAATCTTGTTATATCTGAGAGGCTTTAAAAGCCGATTTAACTGTTTCAGGGCAACCGCGGTACAGACGTGGTCTCTGTGAGACTTCCACCTGACCCCAGTTTTAAGTGGTACGAATGTTGTGCATTTAATGTTTAAAGGACAGTCTGCAATAATAAAGTAAGTGGCCAACGTGGGTGCCCAGCAGTGCTGAGACCTGGCTGCTATATTGTAAGCTTTGGAAAACACAATTTATGCAACAGATGTCCAGATATGATTCTATTTATGGAAAAAGTTTATATGTGTTTTACAAATGGTTTTACCATCTTATATTAAAATGACCTTTTGACAGGTGTGCGCTGTTTTGTCTCCAGTGAGCACATACCATGCGGATTTTATATGTACATCAGTAGAGTGAATCCACTGGCACAGTGTGTGTATATGCCAGATGTGGTGAGATTTTATCTTATAAATGTGATCAGATAAAAAAAAAACTCCTGACAGAAAATGTAAGGAAACCAGCTGAATGTTTGAATTGATGACTGATGTTGTATGGTTTATGTTAAATGTATATTCTTTTAATCAATGAATAAAGCATTAAAAATTGATCACTGTATAAAATATTTTATTGTATCAGCATGAAGATTCTTAGAATTAAAACGCAACATCGTTCATAAGCTGTGCATAACTGGTAGCTCCCGTTGTGTTTAGGTCAACAAAGAGTCTAAAATAAGTAGTACAGTAATTTTTTTGAATTTGGCTGAATTTTGTCAACATTTTTGGGGGGGTGGAGGATGGGGAAGGATGCTTTGCTAAAGCTCAGACTATCAGACCAGTTAGCACAAACAGTATATCATGATATGACTTATTAGGCTGATACAGTAAACTGTGGATTGTAGAATATAAAAGACTATTTTTGAGAAATTCCTGCATCCATTGCAATTGCTTAAATCAAAATATAATGTGCTGAAGAAAACTGTGTAGTACTTCTTTGGTGTCCCACTATTAAATAGATTATGAATACCTGCAATGCTTCGGTTTGACGTTTTATCCGTACTCAAGAGTACATAGCCGTGCATTCTGAATGAAAACTGCCGATGTCTGGTTAGCTGTTGATGAGCTGCCCTGCCCTGCAGTGGCTGGTGGTGCTGTGAGAATTGTCGGAGTGGCTGTTCAGTGTGTGCGTGCCCAGCACGGATTTAATTTGAGCTTCTGAACTTCATTTTACGATGGTCCGAACCGCTACCAGGTGTGAGAATTGCACTAGTTGCTTAAGCAGTCTCCTAGATCTTCTAGATTTGGTATGCAAGATCATTTGCCAGCTTACTGAAGAGATGCTGTGGGTATTAAAGATAAGGTAAACACAGTTACAGCTTTTCATATTCCAGTAAAGTGAAATAAGGGGACTTGTTTCGGTGCCTTTCAGAGCTCGGCCTCAGGAGGGAGGGTTTATGTAGCAGTTAAAATCTGAGAGTGATTGTTCAGCATCATCCAGACCTTAAATTTGGTCTTAAAGTGATCAAGATTTCTGGCTTTTTCTGTGAAACTTCCTGAAGCAAATGCTGCATCCTCTGGTTTAAATGGAGTTGGAGGATGTTTGTTTTATCTCTGCAGACTGTTTCTATGGATAACCGCCTCACTTAACACAGCTGGGAAGTAGTTTACCTTTCTGTCATGTAAAGGAGGTTCTCTCTTTAGTCTAACCTATCTTCTGCTTTGTTTTTAATTAACTTAATCTTGAAAGGTAAGATCAGGAGCAGGAGAAGCAGGCTACTTGGCTAAGGTAGAGAGAAGTGCAGTCAGAGCTGCAGCGCTGGGGACAGGCTGTGTCGGTGGGTGTCCATGGTTGGTGTGCCAGATCGATTTTCCATACAGCCTGAAGTCTAATCACAGGGGTGTGGCTCGTGTTCCAGGTACGAAGTCAATGTACTTAAGGTACATTAATGTACTCTATCTCTCCTTCCCAAGTATAGGGAGTCCAGTAAGGCATGAGTGTGTGGTGAAGCCTGTACCTCAAGCAGCTTTTGAGAAATACACCTTGGATTGTCCTGTTGTCTTAGAAATAAATAAAAGTTGGGTTTGTTGTTTGCATTTTTAGCAATAATCTGAATTGGTGATAGCAGGATAAAGGGGTTCAAGCTGAAGCAATCTGAAATCAACTGAGACGGTCCTAATGTGGAATGCGTGCTGGTGTTGGGAGCGGGGCCTTACAAACTCCGTGGAATTACCTTGAGCTTGCATAATCCCAACTGGGATTTTAAATTTTGTTTGTTTCTCTTTGTTTTTCCTAAAGACACAGCGATGTCCAGTTAGTCTTGCTGCACTCCAGATTTAGCAGCAGGAACTTTGAATGCAAGCCCTTAATTGTTAAAACCAGATTGCTTTTTCTTTTGCGGGGGGGGGGAAGAGGGAACTTCCCTGTGTAAGCACTTGTGTGATCCCTCTTGGTTAAACAGACCTGAATACACCTGGCAGGTTACTACACCCTGCTTCCGATTGCATAGGTCTGAGCTTGTTTTTAAATTGCTTGTCTGCAAATAAAATTTGGGGCTATTACTGGGGGAGGTGGGGGTGGTCTGAAATTACTCTGTGGGATGATGTAATTGTGCTGCATTAGCGTAGCCCAGGTACTTTTTGTTTTGGCTGCAGCTTCCACTATCATTGTGGACACAGAGTAGATTGTCTTGGTGGAGGAAGAATTGGTTTTTTGCAGGCAGTTAACTTGGTTACAAGCTAGAACAAATATTTAACCCACACAGAGAAAATTTGTATTTGTTCAGCAAATATAGTTACATTCATAAGTAGTTTGCAACCTGACTGGGAGTCGGGGGGAGGGTTCTTACAGTGGCAGTGTGAGCAAAAGAAGGGCCTCTGTGCTCTCCACCGGCTCTGTACAGGGCGAGGTGAGAGGTGGCAGTGCTGGTGGGTCCTAGGACTGATACCAAGGGCAAGGGTAAAACCAAGAGTTCCTTTTAGAATCCCAGTGAAGTCTTTCAGGCAAACTTAGAGCCTTTAGAAAGCAACTAATTAGCTAAAAATAATGTGACAGCTGAATTTAGCTAAATAGCAGTTAAAACAATTTAACAAGGATGTTGCTTTAAAATGCCTGTTGTCAGATTTGTCCTTGAACAGCACAAGTACAGAGGCTTATCTAAAGGCCTTTGAGGACTAGACGAGAAGTAGAAAGGAGAAAGATTGCAGGAATGAGCCGTGGAAGAGTTTTGCAGCTGAAATAAGCCCATGTGGAACTAACGGCAGGAGCAGGAGTACTGCGCTCCCTTGGTAGACTCAGCCTAAGCAACTCCAAAAAAAAAAAAAGTCGGCTGGAGATGTATTTTTTTGCAAGGTCTAATTATGGGGTGCGGTGGCTGCGTTTCTATTAAAGGCTGAAACTGTGTGTGTGGGGGGTGTGTGTGAGCATGTGTGCAGAGAACAGGGATGGCAGCCAAACTGCCCAATGCTGCTCCCGCTGGGGGGGGCTTGCTGGAAACAGCCTCCTTCATTTATCTCCCAGGGTCCCTTACCAAATGATGGCATCGTGAGGAATTAGATGGTCTTCAGGTTGAAGCCAAATTCACAGGAGAGCCAACAGCAGCTTTCAGATTGTACAACAGTCAGTAAAAATGGAGCCAGGCTCCATCCGGATCCAGCACGGCCCTGACCTGCCCATGCTCCGGCTGCAGGTAAGCGCCCCGTTGCTGTTGTGATGGCCATCACCACAAGAGAAAAAAACAAAGCTGTGGCTGAGACAAATCTTTTATAGGCATGAAATGGTGACTGCTGCAGTTTGCCACTACTTCTTTGGGTTTTTTTTAATTCTGCTCTTTTTGTGAAGCCTAGCAATCGCTACAAAATGTGCATGGACACAATCCATGTCTAAAATGATATGTTTGCTTGGGTTTAAGTTTGCTGCAGCAGCATGTTCTTGACCATTTTGTTGCTTTTTTTGCTGCGTACTGGCTCTACTTGCTTCTGCGCTTGCTCTAGACAAGACAGAAATTCTACCTTGCCTTACAGTTTTAATTATTTGTACTATGTGTTAGGACATACAGCTTACAGATACATCCCGAGTGCTCGCTAAAGTTAGTTGAAGGAATGGGGAAGTAGGGTTTTTTTGTCCCACCCACCTGCTCAAAGGCCAGTGTTAAAATCCAAAGACTAATAAACTGAATTCATGTTGAGACAGTAAAAAACCCCTAGTATTAGTTTGCTGCAGGCATGCATCTTCAAAGGCAAGGGTCTGGTGGTGCTGAAGCACCACGCACGCAGCTATGACTCCTTCCTCCCGTGTCATATACATACCCCTATACACACCCATATACACACCTTCAATAAAACACAACCCCACACCCTTGGTCAAGAGTGATGGGAAGGTTGCTCCCCATTCCCACTTCCCTCCCCTGCCCCTGTACTGGCAGGACAGCTACCCCTCTGTAAAGCTTTGACAGCTCTTAATGGCCTCCTAGGTAATCTTTCAGAGGAGTAGGGAATATTATTAATTCCTCTTCACTTCAACTCTGTCTATACCACCATGTTAACAGCAACACTGCCTTCATTTTTTCAGTAGACTTTTATTAACTCTTTCAATTTTTTTTTTCACATTCTATTCATAAAGCAGCAAGCATCACTTTTGGCATGCAGAGAGATTCCCTGTACAGCTAAACAAGGACAAAGCAGCTGGACTTTTAAAACATGGTTCACATGATTTAATTTTATACACCTCTGAAGTGATTACTCAAGTTAGAAACACTTAATTTAAAATGACAATTGTACAATGGAAATCACTTATTCACAATATTCATAGTTACTTCATTCTTTATTTACAAAATACTATCCTGAGAATTCTCTATTAAGCTTCAATTTGAGCAAAGTAGTTTATATATGCCTCAGTAACAATGGTTACTTAACGTAAAGAATGCCACTAGAAGAGTACGGAAACAGTTCAGCACGTCAAGTCTCTTGCTGCGGCTCTGGTTGTTCTACAGCTGCTGGATTTGGCTGCGGTGGCTCAGCTCTGCTTTCAGGAGGTGGTGGTGGAGGCAGAAATCCAGGTCGCTGAGGTGGGTAGTGAGGATAAGATCTCATTGGAAATGGATTTCTTACTGTAAGGGAATCGGAGCTGTCCAGTTAGTATCAGTCACATACCTGCTCCTCCTACCCCACACATCATATTGCTCAGCAACAGCCTACCTAAGTAGAAGTAGACTTAGGTATTTTGCTCTAAAGAGACAGAGATGCTGGGAAGAGGGAGGACAAAATGATGACTCTTCTCAGCAGTTACCTGCAGCAGGCTCACAGCAGCAGCCAGTCAGTGTCTGGTAACGGGCTGCTGCTGCCGCTGCCACCATCACCTTTGGTCTGCTGCAGCAGCCCTTGGCTGCCGTACCTTACGGATACTTCAGAAGGTAACCTGTTTAGCTCTTCACAGGTTCACTGGAGAAGAGCAGGAGGCAGAAAGAAGCCCTTCAGTCTGATACTTACATCCTGCTCCACTAATGCGAACTCCATGGAAAAACAATTAACAAGTATGCCCCAAATGCATGCCTTTGTATGGACACTAGCGTATCTCAAAGCTGAAGGATGACACTTTAGGACTTACGTATGATGCAACCTTGTAGAAGGAAAAGGATTAAGGTAAGCACCTCCTGCTTTCCTACCCAAAAAAAGAACCCTTTAAATGCTGAGCAGTGTGTGCACGTGTATTTTCCAGCCAAAGCTAGTATTTGTAAAAGCATTTCTCGCAGTTGCTCGTATAGTTAGAGAAGTGTACAACGCAATTAACCTTCCTCAGAGAAGATGCTCCCTGTTAGCTGAATTGAGACATAGTACGTGCAAATAAAGATTTAAGCGTTTACCCAGTGTGCTAACTCGCTACCTGCACAAAGCACTCATGTTCATCAACTTGAAGTAAATGCTGGCAAAAGCAACGTACTTGGCAGTGGAGGGCGCGGAAGCCCGAAGTCTCGTACTGGAAAGCATTCCCGTGGTCCGTACATGCCAGCAGGAGGAGGGGGAGGAAAAGGAGGGCCTCGTCTCATGAAAGGTGCTCTAGGATCCACAGGCATCAAGGGAGGTCTGACCGGAGGGAAAGGTGGAGGAGCAAACCCTGAGCTGACGGCTTCACTTTCAGATGCCAGCGACTGATCAGGCAGCGAGTTCTGCAACACAATGAAAACAGGGAAGTTCGCTAGGGGAAAGGGGTACGGAGAGGGCAGATCTCCAGGCCTACCAGGCCCACGCTCTGATGTAGCCAACAGCTAGGTCCAAACCCGCCTTAGCTACAGTATGATCCTGAGCCAGGCTACCTGTGGTCACTGACCATCAGCTTGACCACAGCTTCATCCTTTGGCTTATAATTAATTTTCAGCAGGGACTGTATTAGTCACACATCAAAATTAATTCTCAAGATAGTAAGTGCTGTAATACAAGTATAGACACAATTTTGTAATTTGGACTGCACGGTACAATGTGTGATAACGTACTAGAGACATTTTCCTAAATATTTTGCAGAAAATTAAAGCGTGTTTAAATCAAGTTTCTTTTTAGCTACTTACACTAAGATTAGAATGATCTTTCATCCCATTTCCACTTGGCTCTGGTCGTGGGCTATTCTCTGAAGATGTTTGTCCATCTGTATGTAAAAGTTAAACAAGTTATTCAGTGCTGACCTCCTTCTCCCCAACACCAAGGTCCGTATTTTTTCTGAAATCAGGATATATAGGCATGAAAAAAAAAAAAAGCATCACTGTACCAAAGCAACTGTTCCACAGGCAAACTGAAAGACAACTGAAGAACACAAAGCTATGCCTGAGTATTTTCTCCAACTTCCGTATAGGTTGCACATGAATTACGAGGCTGCAGCTTTTACCAAAGTTTCTTATAACAAAATAAGGCCTTTTCTTCCATTTTAGGGTTTGTTTTTTTTTTTTTTAGAAGTTAAATGTGTATTTCCCTAGCGATACATCTTAACATTACTGTAGCAGTTCCATTTTTCCCCTCCCTCCTGCTAATACTTTACTTCTTTGGTAAGTCCTGCTCTGGGAATGACTACGCTATGATACACTCTTGGCATAGAGCTTGACAGCAATCCTGTTCAAGTTTGACAAAACTGATTCCTTCCATGGTTACTAAACATCAAGGACACTTCCAGACCTACATCAGTTCTGGATGAGCATTCAGAAATAAGAATAATCCTTCTCCTACTTGCTGTACTCACTTGCTAAATTAAGAGATAAATAGGATCTTCAGTGTTTTTACCTTTACACTTTCCTGAGGACAAGTATCAGTAACAACTGGAGAAAAATAAAGGGAATTGTCAGAGGAGAATCTGACTGGATATAAATATACTAAATATATACACTAAATGTACTCCTTTCTTAAAGCAACTGACCAACCAAAAAAAAAAGCCCCAACACACACACACACACACAAAAAACAACCAAAAAACCAAAACAAACCTGAGATTTAAAAAATACTGCTTTCTTGTACTTCTACCTGAAGATAATACCTCTAAACAGCACAAGACTAAAACAATACTTCTAATAAGTGACAGATTTTTCACCTACATGTTGTACTTCCTCCTCTCTGAAGCAAAGCAAGCTCTTTGTCTTTAAAAAAAATTCTAAATTACACAGCATTTCAAGAAGGCCCTGCCTTGCTGATGATGCCATTAGTTAGCGGTCTGAAGCATTTTAACTGCTCGTGTCACACAGAGAATATTCATGCCTTGATAGTTAGGTTGCATTACACTTTCCATTTTAAATCCTTGTGAAGTTGCTCACAAACTCTGTCAAGCTTTAACCCTTCTTTCTGACAAGAAGTTTCCTGCTCCAGGTGTCTGCCTCAAGTTCAAAGTTTCTGTAGAGTTAGCCACCTCAGCTTAGGAAAATGCATATTATTTTGTTCACTTTAAATAGCATTTTGATCATCTTGCTGAGAAAGTAGCTCATTCACTCATTAAAGAGTTGGAGCCTAGATTTCAGTACCGTGAGACACGTTGCTGTTCTGAAGTCCAAGTATGTGCTGGATGGGGTGGGTTTTTTTTTTGTCAGGATTTTTTTCTATTTTTACAAATACTCACCCAAGTTTAATGAAATTATATGCCTCTAAAAAGCAACATTCACGTATGCTAAATGACTTGCTAAGTGCTGGCAGGAAGGTTATCCAAAACCCCATTTCCATTAAGTAGGTTTTGAACTGCCCAAGAACTGAACACAGCTTTTTAAATTTTTTTTTTTTGTTTGTTTCTTGCCAGCAGCTGAAGAAAAGGGTAAAAATGGATACAAGAAATGCGTGCAAAACCACTGCATTTCTCCTGTCCTTCAGTCAGCATCCAGGTGCTAAAAGAAAGACTGCAGTGAAATACGAAGTAATAGAAAGCAGAAGTGAAACAGAGAGGCTTGGGAAAGGGGGTAGGAAGGTGAGTGGCTTTACAGGAACACAACTGTCTTCCAGTAGAGAACAGTTCCCTGTAAAATCTGAACCTTCAACCTGAAACAGAATTCAGCATTCCCAGTTCTCACATTATAACACCAAGTAACAAAGGTTCTCTCTCCTATTGCCAGAACTGGACAACAAAGATGGTAACTTACTACTAGTCATACGAGTAACTGAATACGAGGTAGAAAAGTTTCTGTTGTGAGTTTAATGGCTTCAACCTAGCTGATGACTCAGACACAGGTGACTTACTAGGCACTGAACAAGGATGAAAGCTGTTTAGTAAGTACTAAGGCTTTAAGCTCTTATACTGTTTCAGTGATAAGGTTTCATTCACAAAAACTTTGCCTGTGAGCTTCAGGCTGTTGCTAAGCATCACAAACTAGAATTTACGTAATTGGCCAATTGAAAACAAATGGTACTTGGGTCAGTGAAATATGTGATTAAGTCAGGGGCAACTGCACTGTGAACTACAAAAAGCTGCAAGTATGGTAAACAGTTTGAAGGAGGAGGCCTCAGGACCTTCTAGTTCAGTACGCAAAGCCAGTGGGTATTTGAAAATTTCGCTGTTATTCTTTCAGTCTTACTGACTAAGTCTCTCTGCTTTTACCAAAAGCGGCAGGGAAATGGAGGTAAAGGTTTGTGATATTTTAATGCTGTGGTGGGCCTCCTGAGAGGGGCCAAAACAGATTCAAGGCCAAGACTGAATGGTTAACATAAACAACAGTGAGGGTGGACAAAGAAAATACCTCATGACTACCATTCACTGAATCCCATCCACGCAGCAGAAGAGACTGCTATTGTTGATAATAGGGAAAGACTGCATCAAGGCTAGCAGGCATTAAAATGTTTTTATACAATGGAACATCGGGCCTGTGGTAGCTATAAAGTTTTCCTCTTACCATGGCTTCCTACATACAGTCAATCTATACTGAGATTCTCCATTTGACTCTATCATGGAAGCAATTCGCACCTGTTTTATCAAAAGACTGCACGTTGTAAGTTCGTAGTTCTGCTGGTCCAGAAAGTCTTCCAGTATTTGGAGGGTTAGGGAAAAGTCTTTCTTGTCTTCGAGGAGGAAGAATTGGATCAGTATAAGGCTCAACTAACACTGAAGAAATCACAAAACAGGTCAGTGAAGATTTATTCCCCCCATTCCATAAAATTTTAGACCAGCACAATTCTCTGGGTATCTTAGGCTCTTCTAAATATCCAAACTGACTATTAATCAGGGTGAGCAACAATCTTAAAAAATACCCAAACATAGGAATCCCACCAAGGAGGTACTATAGCTTATGTTTCTAAGCAGCTGTAAAAGAGGAACGTTCATTGATTTCTGGTTTAACTACTGTAGAATTTTGAAAGCTATTCTTACCTAAATTATAAACAGCGGGGCCTTGAAACAAAGGTTCAGCATAGCAATGAAGGGCAAAGGCAGAACCAGTTCTATACGTTCTAAGCCATGCTTAGATGAGAGTGCTGTTTCCCGTTACATTTCATAGTGCTGTAATGTGTTCCCACCAACTTCCTTGCATCAGATCTAGCAATTATGCAGCTACAAGACAAACTGTATCAGTGAGATCCAAGTGCAAAGATGGGGTAAGAACACAGCTCAGGTCAAGGAAACAAGACTAACCCTTTGCAGTATCCTCTCAATAGATCAGATCTGGCAAATGAGAAACTACATCCTGAGTGGACTTTGAGTTTTATAATCAGGTTTTCACACATGTGTGGCAACTACAATATTGCTCGCTGCATCTAGTAATTGAGGTACTTTAATCTGTGTACTTTACCCAATTTTTTTTAAAACTTGTAGCTTTTTTGCTTCTTTATTACAGGTATACAAGAAGGTTTTCCTTCCTCAACATTGTTTATTTTAGAAATATCAGTAGTATCCTCTTTGATTCATCTGTCTTTCCTGACTGACAGAATGCAATACAGATGTTTAGCTGAAGAAGTTAAGAGTGAAAACTGATTTTGTTGTTAATTACCAAACAGGCAATATCAACATGAAAATATGTACCAAACAGGAGGCCTGTACCATGCTACTCACGTACTATTAACTTTTTTTTTAAACACAGTAGCTAGCTTTTATTTATTTAAGGCTACTGTACCTTAAATGTAAACCTTACTTACTTTACCTTTCTGTAAACTTACTTTCTCAGATCTCTTATTAATTATCCAGCCCAGAGAGGTCTTTTGATACATTGAACAAGCCCCCAGTAAAATGATGATACCAAACAGTTAATTGTACACTGCTAATACCAATATACATTTAAAAGACAGCACAGAAGTAGTGCCAGTGAACTGCACCATTCAAGAAGGGGAAAAAAACTACTAATAAAAAAAGCACTTCCAGTGCAGTTGCACATGCAGTTCCAAGAAAACATTTCATATTTTTAAGCAAAAAATACTTAGACATATACACCACAAGCCATATACACTACAACTCAGTAACTCAATTTTTCCGTACAGTAGCTAAGCAGATTTTTATACCTGGTGGAGGCAGAATTATCCTGCGTTCTCTGTCCCAAGGAGGTGACAGGGATCCAGTATCTGATGGTGGTCTGTGGGGTTCAGTTAGTCTATCAGAACTCAGCTCCCCTCTGTCATTACCAGCTTCATACACAGCAGTTGGTCCTCTGGATCCTAATTGAAGAAATCAGATAGCTATTTACCCAGGTATTTTAAATCCTCTATTATGGCTTTCTTCATTAAGTCCGAAAACAGTAAATCATGGAATGCCAACACTGTCAAGATGTGAGAGACGTATGGCTCCACAGGACTCTCCAGCTGCTTAGTGATGACCAGTTATGTTTACTAGAAGTGTTTAAAAGGTTTGTTTGGAATGAAAAAGTCTTAGTTCAACAAGAGTGCAATCTAGAGTACCTGCAATTTAAAAAAAAATATATTAAGAGTTTCTGTTCATTCAGATCAGAGAAACTAGTGCCCTCACAATAAATCTCAGTGCTAAGAAACCTGCTGCTAATAAAACTAAAAATTAGCACACTGAAAGTTAATACCCTCATCATAAGAAAATATCCACATTACATTCAACGCTCCTCTTTTTTTTTTTCTTGAATTAGGAAGAACTGAAGACCAGGTTAACACATAACCAAGTGCAAAAGAAACTGTAACAATGAGTGATTCTAGGTTGCAAGCTTCCTTTAAAATAGATTTGGCACAAAAAA
>VZTV01070841.1:14710-26301 GCA_013400875.1 Anhinga rufa | reverse complement strand
AAGTCCTTTTTTTTTTTTTCCTCCATTTTCTTTAGTGGAAAAAACGTTCTGACCTTTTTTAAGACAGATTAAATTCCAGACAGACTCTAGGAGGGTCAATCACAGCAAAACACCAACTACATTATACTTGGTAAGAATAATTTGTTGTGCTGATAGTAGCTTGGCAACACTCTTAACTATGTTCTTCCTGGTTTACGTAATTAGAGTAAATAAGTGACATGAGGCTGGTAGATTGTCACTGCCATTTTAGGTTGCGCTTTGTTTTATTTCTGCAGTAATAGTGACCAGACACCGGTGACAAAGCCCAGGCACTGGTCCCTGCCGGGGGCTGCAAGCCAGTTTGTCCTTATTTGGCCTCCAGCATCGAACCTTTGCTGGAGAAACCAATACAGCTTCCTCGCAATTAAGGTTTCTTTGAATCTTCTTGAAAAAGTTGCAGAGGTTTAAACTGCTGTTCAAACATATTTCTACCCATCAGTGACAAATTCTAGTACTCAGCCTCTAAAAATGCGTCGTCTGCTAGCATGGACCACTGCCCAGCTTTTCAGGAGGCTGGGCTAACTTACAAATTCCAGAAAATATTAAGATTCCTTAAATCTTACTGGCAAAGCTGCAATAATCAGCTTGTGTGCATACACTGGATATGACCATTAGCCCAATCTAAAGGTCAGGTTTGCATATGCAGTCCAGAGATTTTCACTGCCTTAAAAATTTGCTGTTTAGTGTGCGTCAGCCACAAGCTACCAAAACACCCACCGTTCCCACGCAACTGCGGCTAATTAAACGCCTGTTTTAACAGTGATTTTTTGAATGAAAAGCCCCACTTACCATATGGCCACTTATTAATACTACATTGTTTATCAGTTTAAATAAAACCCCTACAGCAATGAGTATCCACGCGATGAGTACTTAAAACACAGTTAACGATGGATGTGTTTTAGTGCTGTAGAGTAGAACTGTACCTCTTGAAACGTTTTCACGGCAGATTTTAAGGCTTGATAGGAACATGAATAGCAGTAAGTTAATGTACACAATTAACTTTGAATGGAGAAAAAGTAACAGTTTCATTACTTAATCCTTCAGTATTTAGCTCAGTCCCTCAACGCTGCTTCCTGGAACCTGGGGGCAGAGGGGGGCAGAAACTGAGTTTTCTTTTACAACAAAAATTAGATTTTCTTCTACATGAAGATTTTAGCTGAAGGAACATTCAACAATGTTATTAACATTTCAGGGCTGGAGCCTGAAGGGCATCATAGCTAGAACTTTCAGGCCAGGGGGTTTGAGAACCAAACCGCTGGCAGACCCGACCTCTGCCCTGGGGCTTCTCTGAAGTTTGTAAATCCTCCTCAATCTGCCGGGCTTAAAAGGACAAAACTAACTTTGACAATTCATCTTGCAATTTCCTTTATGGAAAATAAAAGGTGACACTAACCCCCAAAGGAAATAGCTCTGATAGTTTAAATCAGTTTTATATGAGCCGTTTCAGTATTTATAGGTCAAGCTTGATTACAACCAAAATAGATTATTATACAGCTGTCTTTAAACAACAGCAACAAGAAACACCCCACGGGCAGTCGGGCTCCTGCTCCCAGAAGAAGAGACGCTATGTTTAACTCACAAGGAAGGGAGGACACATCCTACAGCAGCTAACAAGATGAGTACCACGGGCATCACCCAGCTCTTCCCCTCCACCTCAGGAACAGTACTCAAACAGGAAGAAAAAGTCTTTTTTTAATGTGTCTTTGAAATGATAAAAGGTAAGGTGATAGGAAAAAAAACATATCTCCCATATCAGTATGCAAATTGGATCAACATATGGCCTGGAGACAGTCAGTTCTGCACTCTGAGCAAGACTTTAGAAGATACCACACTTAATTTGAATGTTAATTGCCATTATCCTCAATTTCTGTGCTTTCCATTTTGGTTAGGACACCCTTCCATCGAAGTTAAAGCTGCCATTCAACTCTTTTTGCTAGAGTAACTCTACAAATACAACATCAGCCATACAAATGCACATTAAAACTCCCATTCAGCTGTTTTTTCTAGAGTAACTCTACAAATACAACATCAGCCATAACAAACGCACAGGCACTACCACTACTGGTTTTAAAACAGACTTAGGAACTTTGTTAAACTTCTGCCCATACAGATGCAGTTCATATGAACTTGGCATGAAAAGAGAAGTTTCAGCCTCCCAGCTCTGCAGACATGACTTCGGTCTTTCTGACACCTGCGAATGGCATGCTCAGCTACCCTCCCGCCCCGCTCAGGCTTGCTTTAGTGCTAAATTGACTTGTACTTGATATTGTGTTTAGGATGAGTGTTTAGAGCAAACAGCCCATTTAACAGACAGAGGCTGCAGAGTACTGAACTTGCAGAATAAAGGAAAAGACTCACTTTCTCAGAATCACACCATTGAGGGAAGTGCCCTGGAGCATTAAAACATCTGTTTGATCATTTTAAATGAGATTCCTGAAAAAGCTTTACTCTAAATGTGCACCCTAGTGATCAATATGCCAATGCAGTGTGAAACAAGACAAAGCTGTAACAATATTGTAATCCCTATGACTTTGTAAGAGATCTGATGAGTTAAAAGCCCTAAATACATGAATATTTAATGAGAAAGGCTGTCTGGAACCATCTCAGTCTGTACTTTAATCTTAACATTATTTTCAACTACAATTAGTGTTGTAATCTAAAGCAGAAAGCAACAATTGGCTAAATTTAGTTGATCTTCACCTGTATTTCTTTCATAAATCCATCAAGATGTCCATTCTTCAGGCCCGATACCCAGTAACGGTTACCCAGCACAGCACTAACACATCAAATCTCAGGGTAAAGCAAGATGTGCTGGAATGGGACCACTTACGCAAAAAGGAGAATTGCACCAGAAATAACCTTACCCAGTGAACTATGATTTCCTTTAAACTATCACATGGTAGGTGGCATATAAAAAGATGTTATTCTGCATGTCAGCTGTCTGTAATGAAAGCTTTCCTCTTCTCAACGGCCCCTCCCTACAACTTCAAGTTTATTTGCATTACAGAAAAAAATATGACAGAAAAAGCAACATAAAAGGCACTGCAACCAATACATCCAGCTGAACTGCTCCTCCCACATACTTGGTGCTTTCCAGAGTAAGGGTCTGTTTCCAAGTAATAGGTTAAAAACTTGAGAGATGCTCGCTTCCGTATAGATTATTCACTTGGACAAAAGCTAATAGCAGTCTCACTTCTAGAAGCACGGAGCACTCACAACTACAGCCGCAGCCAGCTAGACCATAGATGCTCAGAGCGTTTGAAGAGCAGATTTCATAGCTACGAGTTCACACGCAATACCCTAATTTAAATATGACAAATTCAAATTTTTTCAGTATTAGAACACTCCAGAACACAACATCATTGGATCCAAGAAATATTTCAACAGAAACCCCCAAACATTCCAGCCAGCCTTGAATTTGCAGTTCTAGCCACTCAGAAGCGAAACGCAGCCGTCTGTTCTGTAATGCTCCAGCAAGCAGCAGTTTCGCAATGCAACCGACTGACAAACACGCTGGGTGCTACTAGTTGCAGTGCGTTTCCAAAAAGCAGTCTTTCCCAGTAACTTTTGACAATTACCTGGTACAGAAATGCTCGTCCTACTCCTTACGTCGGTGTATGAAGCACCAGGGCAGCACGTACTTTTGACTGCCTCATTTAAGTGATTAATAAAGATCCGTTTCGGCCATAACACAGCCACTGCTGTGGACATACCCAGACCTCACTTCAGTGCCCCAGATGGATTTAAATACTTTCCATCTTATCAGTATTCAAAATAAACAAAAAACCATAATGACTCAGGCCACCTGCTCAACAGGACTGCTACTGCCTTGCCTCCCCATATTTTTGGTCAAACAAAGCGAAAAGAGCACGAAAGGCAGGCCAACCACCTGCAGCTGTGGGCTGTAAGCAGCCCTGGAGCTTCCCTTTTTGCCGTTTGTCCTATGTTACCCGCTTCTGCCCCCTTATGAAAGCCCTGTGGAGGGCGAGACTTTCCCCCCCAGACAAAGGATTTTGCTCCTCAAAAGAAAACAAACAGCAGTTCTCCAAACATACCAAGGCCTGCTTTTGTCAGCATCTGGATTTCTCAATCAAAAAAATTAAATATGCGCTTTCACCTAGGTTCACGTCAAGCCACCGCAGCAGCAGCACTGAGGAAGTGCCTGTTCAGGTATAGCAGGTATTTCCCAACACCCAGCACCCAATACTGGCTGGACCACTCGCAGCACGGAGCAGTAACACACATCAAAACATCGTCTTCATGTGGCCGCATTCTCATTCACGCAGAGCTACCCTACCTGCCCCAGCCAGCTGACACGGTGAGAAAGCAGCCCTTTGTTACGCCCTGTGGACTACCATCGCAGGAGAAACAGAAACAACAGAGTTTTAAATCTCGCCTTTAACTAGAGGTACTGGCTGCTACAACATTGTGAGTGCCATCTGCAAACAGAGAACCTACAAAGCCCAAAATGATTGGTGATCAAAATCAGGGAAGGTTTCTGGTGCCCCATTTCTTCCCATGCACACCTCAAAGGATCTTCCCACAGCAGATGAATGCAATTTAAGTTTAAACACACCATTTCTGATTAGGAACGTAACGCCCAGTGCCTCCTCCTTGAACACCGCCCATCTTCCCACAGCCTCCTCATTTTAATGTCGTTAAATGGACTACTTTAGACAACCTTAATTATTGCAGTATTTGCAAGGGGAGAAGTGATATCTCTCAGCAACCCTCTTCTGTCCCATTCAGAGCTTTGGAGATCAAAACTTGTTTCACACCAAACCTGGAAGTGAAATGGCATCAGTAGGTCTAGCACCAGAACAAAGTGCTTCAGTGTAAATACCAAGTGCCAAGAGCTGAGCAGGTACATGCTGCGTCCTGACTGAAGCTCTGCTGTCACTGGGGTCTATACGGCTTCCCCCTGCACTCCCCCTTCTTCAGAAGGGAGCCCAGAAAATCGGCATTAATTAACAAAATTATTACTATCACAGGAAAGAGCAGGAAGCTTCTAATAATGAACCATTTAGCTCCGAATGGTTTCAGTCAGCCAGCAGACCAGTAAAACCAGCTCACCCACAGCGAGACCTGTAAAAATAGTCACCAACACAACAGGCAAAGCTAACTGAAAAACAGGCAGTGAAGACCCTAAACTTGCTGCAACAGAAAGGCAGCTTGATATAAACTCCCATAAATGCAGGCTGCTCCTTGCAAATAACAATCCGTTACCATTGAGGACAGAGAGCAAATATTCACCTATTTATCCACCATCCAGAAGCCACGGGTCATGTTCCTTCCAGATGCAAGAGGCAAAGTAGGCAGCCACCACGCTACCTCTGCTACAGTCCCAGCACAAGGCCAGCAGAAGGACGCTGCCCTAAGTCAGACATAGTCAGGAACTGCAGTTTCTCGTCCTCTTTGCAACTCCTTCCCTCTATCAGTCAGCGGTACTTGCACAACCACACAATGAGTCAGAGCGAGAAGTGATCTGGTTGAACACTACATATGCATTTTTGGGACTAGCTCGCAGTTTTCAGCTAGCTAAGCTCCCTGAGTTACCTCAGCATCTATGAACGCAAGTATGAGAAAAAGGGGGACACTGGGGTGTGTGACTGCATTTAGTGACCATGAAACCACAGCCTGAAGATCTGCCCACTGGAGCTCTCACCATGTCTCACCCACTCTAGCAGGTAACAACCGTGCCCTGTAAATGCGATGAACAGAGGGTAATTCAGATTGCGATGGATCTCCAAAGGTCTCTGCTACAACCTGCTGCTCCTAACAGGGCTAGCTTCAAAGTCAGACCAGGTCACTTAAGACCCTGCCCATCCAAGTTCTGTGTATCTCCAATGACAGAGACTCCAAAAGGTCCTGGGCAGCCTGCTCCAGTGCTAAACTGCTCCCACAGGCACAGTCTGTCCTTGCTTTAACTGAAATTTCCCTTGCTGCCACTCGTCATCACAGTCTCTCATCCCTTCAGCGTGCAGCATTGCCTCTCCCTTGCCACGTCAGGCTCCAAGAGACAGGCAGTGACACATCTGGTGACACATCTGTGAATGCTGAGGTAAACCCAAACTCACACCATGAGGTTTCAGAACCTACCTTGCTCATCCACGAACAGCTCTGTCAAACATTCTCCATTTCCTTTGCTTCTAACACTACAAGGTAAACTGATCTTAACAGGCATGAAACATTACTTTATACATCAGACCACATATAATTTGAAAAATCTTTTCTTTTGTACACAGAAGACACTATCTAGAGAAACCTAAGTTACCTACTCTACCCTCTCGGGACTGTCACCCACAGCAAATCCACTCTGACCTTGGAGGATGCTTTTTCATGGCCTGCTCCGACACCTGAGCAAAAGGAAATCAACTCAAAGCACACTCAGCTGGAGCCTCAGAGCTCACATTAAAGCCATTTAATCTTGTAATTGCTTTCAATCCTGGTGATAACTCCATGAAATACAACTAAAACATCTTGTTTTACATATACTATAACCAGGTTTCTCCTAAAGATTTTACATCATTGAAACAAACGCTGTGTTGAGTGACAGGTCCACTAGCTAAACACCAACCTTAAAAAGCACGGAATTTGCATTTTTAAAAATCTCAAAGGTATGGCTAGGAAAACCAGTACATACTCCAAAGTCTTGTCTATTTTATAAATCAAAAGAAACCATGCATTCTGGAGAGCTTGTTTACGTATAAATCCAGAAATCTTAAGGAGAAAGTTGGACTAGATGAGCATTGTAGATCCCTTCCAACTGAAACGTTCTATTCTACTCTGAAAGGAAAAAGCTAGATGCATCCAAGGAATCTGTAGTACTTATGCTGTAGGACTGGCTTCCAGAGAATCAGTCAGGAGGAACACCTGGCCAAACTTCGCCTTGTTTGGGTAACATCACACCATGGAGCTGAAGCCCTTAATTTGCTTTCTGGTCCCCGAGTGATCCAACCCTAAAGACGCTAACCCCCTACAGAGGGGGCTCCGTCCTCGGCCAGCTGGGACCTCCCTGGGCACAAATACAGGCAGTAAAACAACAGGGGGGGGCACCTCGGAGCAGAACTGGTCATCAAGCTAAGGCCAGGGCACGACAACCTCACGCCAAGCCACCTGGAACACAGACTTGTCTCAAAGACAAATCTCAACTACATTTGGTCTGGACTATCAAAGAATGTTTAAGTTATCATTCCTGCAACAGCTTTCCTGGGTGGTACAGGACTTCTAGGGAAGAAAGCTAAAAGCAACACTGCAATACAAAATTAATGTCTTATGGCTAGGTACTATTTTTTTCAACATGTAATTTGCAATTATCTATGCGGGCTGAGCAAAGGTTATTTCTATTTCAACATATTTGTGTAAGAAGTTTACCCACAGATACTTTACATTAGATAATTTTTTTTTATATCCTTCTTACTCAGGAGCTATTAATGAAAGTATATCTTCTTCACACTTATTTTAATCCTTTCTCTTCTGGTATATTATTTCAACAGTTCTTCATTTAACCAACAGGGTTTTTTTTTTTTTTTAATTCTAATATTAGCGTTGGAGACACTAAACTGGATCAGTTAGACTGCTACTCGGTTCTTGCGTCCAAGTGTTCCTGAATGCTCAATAATAACAATTCAACAATGGGAAAGCAAAGGAGTTAAATCTATGACTTGCCTAAGGGCTCTAATCTCACTGTACAACTGCAGAGGATGAATAACCTACTGCTACTTCTAACTGATGGCTTTTTAATACAAAAAAAGTCAACCCTTCTGGGAAATGTTTTACCCATAAAAATTGTGTCTCTCTTCTTGGACTGACTAATGCAACCTATCATTTGTACATGTAGGATTGAAATAAACTCATCTTCACAACTTTATGCTCAATTTAACCATTTCCATTAACTGAAATACACTGAACTTGATTATATTTGCAACACTAGCCGCTGAAAGCACATTGCACGTTCCGTCTGCTGAGTAACAGCCACGAGCCAACGCAGCTGCAGTCTCGTTCCAACCTGCGCTTCACGAACAAAAAGCTAGGTCCTCCTTTATCCTCTCTGTCCTTATGATGCTAGGATATAATCCAAGGAGAAACCTGTTTGAGAGGTGATCTTTTTAGGGCACTAACTTATACCCAGAGAGCAGTCTAGGAACCCAAATAATCTCAAATCCTGGCTGCCACCAGACTTGAGTACTGCAGCAAATAAAACTAAACACCTCACACAAGTTTTAGGATCTGAACAAACCGGAGCAAAGAAGATAGCTCAGCAGGATTACCTTTTCTCTCCAACTTTCTAACATCCTTACTTAGCCATTAGGTGTCATGTTTCCAGGTTCAGAAGCTTTTGCAAAGGTGAACACAAATGCCTAAGTAAAAATTAGGCCCTGGGATTTATGAGCACCCCTTTAAAAGAAGATGCTGTCACTAAAATTCTGTTTAATTTCCCATTACCTATTAAATAAAAGAGTAACAGCAAATCAATAACTACTCCAGAGCTCAGCATAAAATGAATTCAGGCTGTCCTCTAACCACCACCCCCACTATCTCCTCTTTAAAACAAAAACACATCCAAACCAAAACCCACCTCAAATCAAGGCCAAACACAAACAAAAAAAATGCCCCAATGACCAAACACAACCTCAGGACTTGACCGAGTTTTAAAAGTCAGGTGTCTCTTGAATGTGCTTCTGCAGAATTAAACACGCAAAGCTACCGCAATTGCTTGACGTTTAACATTAATCTGGCTCATCAGAAATGAAAAGAAAGCGATAAAATCAGAAGTTGTCCATATTATCCTAAAAAAAAAAAAAACCAAAAAGTGTTTTTCGCGATCCGCAGCCAGGCCCAGCTGACCGAGGCCAGCAGCGCTCTGCTGACCTGACTTCAGGGCTGAAAGTAACACCGGGCCGAGGGGAATTCTGAATTTCAAACAGCTACGAGTAAAAAACATTTCAAATATAGAGAGTGAAGATTTGAACTTCGTGTATGTTCAAAAGATTCACTTCCTTCCTTTCCTCTAGTATAAACAGATAATGTGTTCCTGTTCTCAGAATATTTGGATTCCTCTTTAAGATGATTTTTTAAAAGCCTCTGTAACGCTGCACAGAAGCAATCTGTTCTCTAAATACTAAGTGCAAGTTCAAAGTGCCACTGAGTACACTGTGCACGTGCATGGTACCACAAAAAACACTGCACTATATAGCACAAACAAACGTTTAAAGTTGTTTATGCCTAAGACTACAATTCAATATACAATTAATGTTAGAGTATGTCACACCACTGCTATCCAATTACATTTCATTTTAAGAACAAGCCTCAGACGGATGAGCAGCCATGAAATGTATCACAAATAGTCTATGTCCCTCTATTTGCTGCTTATGGTTTCCAATATAAACCATTTTGATAAACTGTGTAAACATTAGACTCCAAGTCCCTGGAGTTATACTGTGCTAGTAATTCAGTCTATTTGGCACGCAGTCCTCTCAAAATCTTCAGTGAAGCTACTTACCCTAAAAAGGGCCACACCAGGGCCAAGACACGCGATGACGGACACCGTTCCTTTGAGTCTGCAGAATTCCAGCTCTCGGGTCTGCCAGCACCGGTTGGGCCTTCTACATGCCATCAAGGTTTCTTTTGCACCATACCCGGTCCCTTGATCAGACCAGCTACACCCTTCCGGACATAGTCTCCTACATTTACAAAGGCCGTTAAGAAATATCTGCTTTTACAAAGTATAACTCACTTTCCTGTGGATGATCTTAGCCTGACAGAACGCAAACACTCCTCTCCTCCTGGTGCGTAGAAAATACTGCGCATGAAAACAGATTATTTTTAGAAGCAGGGTATGCGAGCACAGCACTTCCTGCCGACTCCACCTTTCAGAACGACATACATATTCTCATTCTCGTTTCCAAAACTAGGATTTCACAACTTCTGCTACCCGGCACAGCAGAGCGAAGGGAGGGACGGTCTGCTGAGAACTGCAAGTGACACTTTCCCCCTCTGTAACTTGGCATTACAAACTTCTGTTGGGATACGCTGTCAGTCTGCAGGCAATCGTGTCAATAAACCGATGGCGTTTCTTCTGCCACAATGGTGAACGGATCATTAAATGTTTTAATTTATTACACTGATCTTGTCCGTAGCAACAGGATGTGTACATGGCAGCCCCAGCGTAATAAAGTCACTATAGCAACGTGATAATGATGTCAGAATAATCAGACAGCATTTCATACTTGGGACAGGGTGAACTGCACCGCTTCTATAGATTAAAGAAGTTGCTGAGATCACAAAGGCAAGGGAGCTCCATCTAAAACTTCCCTTTAAGTTGCCTCATTTGGGATAACTTCTCACTAAAGGCACAAACCTTTGACGGCTAACGCGCTACTTTCTCCTCCTCCATAGCTTCATCCGTCTTTGCCAAAAGTCTCACGGATTCCCACATTAAAAGCCTTTCAGAATCCGAGGGATCTGCTAGCACCAGGGAGAGTTAACAACATACTGTTTCAGTAAGAAAAAGCAACGACAAAAATCACAACAGTGAAACATTTCAGGCAGACAGCCACTCTCAGCTAAGCAGCCGGTTCCTCAATTTAACTCTTCAAATAGTCTGGTGTCTCTTTTTACGTGGAGCAATACCACTACTCAGACAGAATTACAAAAGCAACACTAATTATAGAGCGCTGATATAATACTCTGAAGGCAGACAGGCGTTTTCAAGTCAAACTACTACTTTAATAAATATCGCCTCCCTTGTTAAGCTACTGAAACCCAGCGTTTTCACGGTTTGCCCTTCCTGTTTGCAGCTCTTTCCGAGCTGCGAGCGAAGCAAAACCCAAGAGCCAATTCCCGTTCTCCGTCGGTCGGTATTGACTCGGCGCATCCAAACCGCAGCCCTCCCAACCGAGGCGGCTTTGCAGAAGCCCTTGCACGAAAAACCACCTGTATTGTAGCTCAGATATCATAAGCAAAGACACTGATTAACAAAAAGTACCTAAACACAAAAGTTTCCTTGCACAGAGAACAGTTTCTCTTTAAATTGTCGCTTTAAAGCGACTGAAGGAAGCGCAAGAAACCATTTCAGAGTCGAACTGGTCCGAGACAACTGGTCGCTGGGCCCGGAGGACGAGGGCGGACCAGCGCGTTGGCTGCGCATGGCTCGCGAGGGGCTGCTCAGCGCCCGCTTCGAGCACCACGCCGTCCCCTTGGCCTGCCCTGTCCCACCTGCCTCCTGCCCAGGGCTCCTGCCTCCCTCCGGGGCGGAGGGCGAAGGCTGGCCCTGGCCCCGCCATCGCCTGGCCCTCGCCCCGCCGTCCGCCCTCTCCCTTTACCTCCAGCGCTCTCCGGGGACGGCACCCTCCAGCTTTTGCTCCCCTCTGCACCTTCGCCCCTTGCACCTGGGGGCGCGGGGAGGCGGCGTGCCCCCCTCCAGCCCGGCGCACACCTCGCTACACGGAACGCCGGAGGAGTTTCGGCGGTTTCCCCAGGCACGGTGACACCCTTCGCCGCGCCGAGGGCCACCCGCCCCCGCCTCGGCCCCGCCGCACAAGATGGATGTC
>VZTV01070841.1:0-14523 GCA_013400875.1 Anhinga rufa | reverse complement strand
GGCCCGGGGAGCGCGGCCCTGCGGCCCAGCGCACGGGCAGGGGGCCCGGGAGCCCCCCCCTCCCTGCCTTTGCCGCCTCAGCTGCCCTTCCTCGAGCACAGGGCTTAACAAGAGCGTGGTATTTTATTAAAAACAGCCATAAACAACTACTTCTGAAGTTAAATACATTTGTAATCAAGGAGAAGCAGATGAAATGCAGCAAGACGGACCACGAGGCGTATCCCGGTGCCGTCCCGCTGCCACCCGGGGCGTGCGAGCGACAGCAGCCCTGGGGAAGGATCAGGTCGGGAGATCGCCGCGCTGCTGCCCAGGGTCGCGTGGTCCGTTAGGTTGCTTCCTTAGCCCTAGCAGACTCGTTCTCCTATAAAACATATACTCAAGAAAAGCCCATACTAAGAGGTAATAAATTCCAGTAACATTTTTAATTTTTTCTCATTAAAAATATATAAATGCCCCCTGAAGAGCTGTCATTGCTTCCTTGATTTGAATGCCTAGCTCTCCACAAGCGTTACTTAAAATGCAGAGGAATATCTCTGTTGGCAAGCTCAGCGTCGCCTCGACACCGAACCAGGGACAGGGCGAGGACTGCAGCCGCCGTCCCCCGGGATGCCCAGCGCGAGGCCGCAGCCGCAGGACCCGAGGTAGCGGCATTGCTCCGCAGCCGGCAGCGTACCCCGTGCCCTCCCCAGCACCCCGCTCTCTTCACTTGCAAAACTTCGGGGACACGAGCAGGAGATTCGAAGTGTGAGGAGAGAACAACATTTTTGCATTTGCACTGCCTTTCATCTAGAACTCCAACAAAAATGCTAAATATCACCTGTCTGGCTTTACAGATGAGGAAACCAAGACAGAGAGGTTAAATAATTTATCCGAAATCCCTAGCAAGTCAGCGGCCAGGAGACCAACCCAGCTCAGAGTCCCCACTCTCATCCTCCACGCAGAAAACCGTGCTCTAGTTCTCCCACTCGCAGGCTTTGTGCGAGCAGTAGAAACACACAGCACAGAATTTTGCTTCCAGGTACAACCCGTGGCTGCTGATACTGATCTATAAATCCCTGTTCTTTATGGCTCAAGGTGTCTCCTTCCCCAGGGACCACCGTGCTGGGAGCGAGGAGGTGAATCATTGTTCCTTAATTTGTATACCTGGAGGCAGGGTAATCTCAGCAGAGGGATTTCCACATTTTCCTTCTCCGCAGGACTCAGCCGCGCCAGCCTCCGCAGCAGGGCTCAGTCGCTCCTCCCGCAGTGGGGCAGTCGGTGCGGCGGCATCGTCTGCCTTTAAGGATGCTCAGCGCTGGTGGTTGAGCAACTTGTTTCCTCTGAATACAAAACATTATCATGAAATCTGTGAACTTCAGAAGTTACTAGCTCTATGTTAAAAACACAAGGCTGCATCTGGAAAACATGCAGAGACAAAATACCAGTAACTACAGCTTTTAAACAGCAGTTAAGTCACTGAAAACAATTAATTGCTGCAGGTAGAAGCTGCACAAGGAGACTCCTATGTCCTGTAAGAGGCTCGATATGCACGGAGGTATAGGAACATTTTGCAAGGCTTTACCCAAGGCTTCCTTTAAAATGAAAGGTTTAATAAACTTCGGCCCAGATATCACTGCATCTGCAGCTTTTCCCACTCAGCACTACTGACTGAAGAATTTTATGTATCCCGTGAATCAAACACTTATCTATTTCATGGGTCGTGGACCATCTTTGAAGATTCAAAACAATGAGGGTCCAGGCACGCTCAGGGCCTGACTCAGCAAGACAGAACACCTACTTAATGTTTGTTCTGGGAAGGTTGACTTCTTTCCAGTTTCCTGCAGGTTTGAATGGAAGCTGATAACATTTAGTGCTGAGTCAGACTTGGCAAGTACGTGAAATTAGATCTGGATGAACGTGAACCTGGTTATGGAATCATTAGAAGAGAAGGAGGAAGGGGGGTCCAAGTTCAGCTGCCATCAGGGGGACTTTTCCTACCGAGTTGACCAGGGGATAAATCTGGATCTCCATTTCTCCCCGGCCCACACGGCACCTTCTCCTCTAGCAGGAGGGGTGCAGCCCTTCGGCCAGGCTGCCGGTGCTGCGGCCCCTTTCGCTGCGCCTGCACCTTATCTCTTGTGCAATGGGGGACTGCTCGCCGGCAAATCCAATCTGTCAACAGGGTGTTGAGTCCTGTGTCCACACCTTGTCTCTCCCTCTGTGCGTTTTCCAATTTATAACAAATCCTGTATTTCAGGGACATCTACAGCGTTACTGACATCACTTACACCTGCCTGACGTGCCTGACCTGCTGCCGTCCCCAAACAGTGGATTTCTATGCTGCACAACCTTAGCAACAACACAAGGTTAGAAGGCAAAGAGAATTGAGTCTCTACATCCTGTCACAGAGGATACAACCTGCTGTGTCCTGGACACAGCCCGGGGTATCCAGTGGCCCTTAACATTGTGGTTTTGTAAAAAAAAAATATGGTAATGTATCACAGCCCTTCTATTTATATAAAAACACAGGTTGCCACAAGAATGTATTTTCTGAACTCCCTGATCCACATCCATTGATATTGTTAATTTACACCAGCATTTCACTCCCCTTTTCCGGGCCTGTGGCAGCAGTGAGAGACTGAAGGGAAAACACTGTTATCCCCAGCACCTGCAGCAGGGTTGCGTTTCTCTGCCTGCTTTTGCAGCCGAGTTGCAGGGGTTGCACTGAGACTTATGCAGACAAGTGAAAATGAATCATGGTCCCCGAGGACTTTTTTGATTCCAAAATAACAATTGTCCAATTGGATAAATTAGCACAAGTTCAGCTGATGTAAATATCTAGCTAATGCCCATTTGCTGATTTAATGAAATCCAGAAACAATTTGCAATCACATAATGAGCTTGGATTCCTGGCTGATAGAATCACAGGACTAGAGAGCAGAAGTCAGCTCAGTAACACACATCAACAGCACATTTAAATGAAAGTGTATTTGACACTGTACAGGCTAATAACACATTATTATTGCTCTGGTTGTTAAAAGTAAAGGTGCTGACTGCAGGATGATTGTGTCCTGATTGTCTGAACTTAAACAGCACAAAACAGGAACCGGTCCTCTCTAGGCTCACAATAATAGGTCTCTTTTAAACTATAGTCATGGAAGAATCAGGAAAAAAGTGCTCATTACAAAGAGCTCAACATGAGCTTTTGAACTGCAAACACAATATTTTCTTTACAGATGAGATTGCAGCATAGCATAAGGAATAATGACTTAACTCTGTCATTAACAGTGCATACCCACATCACCAACACTGCACTGACAGCATCTCCTTTGGCTGATAACGTGCCTGCGGGGGTCACCGAGCATGCCCTTCACATCACCAGCCATGCAGCACCCCGGCGCAGCGCTCCAGAGGGTGCCGTGTCCTTGCCAGGGATCAGGCCCTAAAGGATCGTGTAACACCAGCATCTGACAGGTCCTGTGGAGGCAGGTGAGCTCCAAAGCCATGAGCCGGTTACCAGAGCAGACAGACAGGACCAAACAGACTCCTCTGCTGAAAGCACCGTCCCTCCTCAGGCGGCCACCGACCTGTTTTTTCCATGCCCACTGCCTGGCTGGGTGAAGCTACCAGATAATTAGGCGGATGAGCTGGGAGGTGTGGAGGCTGGGGAGGGCTGGCTGTCCCAAGGCAGTGCTCCACAAAAGGTCTAGCAGGTTTCCAAAGGGAAAGCCCGGGCTGGCTTTTCCATGAGCTACAAACGTGGGGCAGCAGCACTGCTGCTGCTCTCCTCTCGCAATTCAGCCAGTATCATTAAGGTTGCCTGAAATCACAGGAAAGGCTGAACCCCAGCTGCAAACACTAAAGCGCTTTCCAGGTTTGAGCCTTAAGAATTATGTCCCCACCTGTGAGCACAGGGACTGCAGAAAGGATGAGGCAGCAGGAACTGGGCTCCCTTTATCAAAAGTACCAGCAAGCCCAGACTTTTCTCCCTTGCGACTCTCACTGGTCTCTCCAAAAGGGAGATAGGATGGAGGCTTCTTACGCAGCTTCCCAAGCATTATCCTACCTCGCCAGCATGCCAGAAGAGCCTGGTGTCAGTCTGGTGGCTGCTCCTTGCGACTCTGCAGAGTAGGAAGAAAGGCAGAGGCTGATATAGGTTTCTGGTTCAAGGGTTTATAGAAAAATAACATAGGAGGCTGTGAAAGGAAGCACAAATCACGCTTCCCGCTGCTAAGGTATGGCAGGGAACTGCTTATTATCATAGCCAGGGTTTCCTGATTTTTGGCCTAATGGCAACATAATGGCCTGGTTCTACTATTTGCTTTCTGCAAGCAAGAATTTACTTATCCAAAACCATAGCAGCCTGGCATTTACTACCAGAGGAGACTGTGGCAAGGAAATGCCTCTCAGAGCTAAAACAGGAGCTGAAACATTAGCCTGTGTACCTCTGTCTTTAACCACAGGTGTTGGTTGTGGAGCTGTGTTTGAATTAGTCTTCCAAGCAATCCATTACCCATGCATCTCCCCACTACGTGGCCAGTCTGCTCATGGCAGAGGGCTGCTACCAAGTGGTTTGCTGCACCTATTTTTCAATGGGAGAGGTGATTCTGTCTTTCAGAAGCTGGGCCCCAGAACAGGAGGTGATTCCAGCTTGGGCTGGGGTCTAACCCAGCAGCAGCTCATACCTGCACAACGCATCTGGCCAAGTAGAAACGCAGGAGCGAGTCAGAGAGGGTGATGGGGAGGTCTGTATAATTTTTAAGGCAGCAGCCTGGAGACCCAGAAGGAAGTAATCCTGCCCACACAGCTCTACACACATACCGCTTTCAGCTGTAAACCGGCTCTTCTCCGATAAGGAAATGGGAGGAAGAATTGCCTGCAGTTCCTTTACTCCGGGACTTTCTCCAGCTACCGGTGTTTCATTCCCCGTCACTTGTAAACACGGGTATCTGCACAGGGGAAACACCAGAGCAGTCCTACCCCGCGGCCGAGCGGAAAGCCGCCTGCCTCTTGCTTGGCCAGCCAGTGAAAGCGAAAACAGCAGCAACAAAAGATTTGCCTCACCTACGAGAAGGAGAGTTACCTACCCCCGGCGAGGGCCGGACGAGGCCACGCAGCACGCTCCAGGATTCACTCATGCGACGGCAGCCGAGGAGAACGGAGCGCACGGTGACACGTTTGTAGGATACGTGATGCAGAGACCCAGCGCGGCCCAGGGCCTGGTTCTGCCCTCACTCATCCCACGCGCAATTTGCAAATTGACTTGATCAAAGCCGCCGGATCGGCGTAGACAACGCCGAACGAGAGGAGGCTGGAGCTCCCAGAGCCCCTCACAGCAACAGCCAGGAAAGGCACAGTCTCGAGCATGCAAGGCTGGGACAGCACAGGTCAAAGTGAGCAACAGCAAGTGTTGTTTTTCAGCTGGCAAACCGTGCTCACTGCTCAAAGGCAGCTGTAACCACATGTTTTCTGCCATTACCCAGCTTCTTCCTGCACAGCACTCTGGAGGCAAGCTCTCGCTCAGCCCACAGGACTAGGTGGTGCCTCGGCGTGTCACACAGGTACCAAACCTCATCCTCCACAAACAGCTGGTTTCACCCATTTCTAGGCCAGAAGCAGCTTCCCTTTTTCTGCTTCCATGTTGTAAACGTCAGGTGGTTTAGGGAAGGGGCAGGAAGCATGGGGAAAAAAGAAAAAATAAAATAAAAATTAGATTTTAATGTTTTGAGTACTAGAGGAAGTCAGAGACATTCCTTTGACCTTGGCATATGCTGGTAACCACACACAGTGAGACAAACATTGCCTCAAGATTAAGTGTCATATGTGTTGAAATGGGGAGAGTCTAATTCAACAAGCACACTTGCTCCTGTGTTTCCTTTCATGGGTTTTAAACACTTGTTTTCTTTAAACTTGGTCACACAATGACTGCATTGTAGCCAGGGGACAATTTTTAATTAGTAGGTAAAAGGAACAATCCAGCTACTTGTCTACAAGCTGCTGGAAACCCCTCAAGATCTAGGGGATTTCTTTATTACCTGCTCCTGATTTCTCCCAGTTGATAGCTGGTCCCTTCCAGGGTCAGTCCTGGTGATCGCTGGCATCCAGGGATCGGACGTGGCAGGAACCACGGGTCTTCAGACTGTCCTCCTCAGCCATAGCAGTTACCCCAGGCCACCAGCAGCCACTCAGGACAGGTACGGGGCTGCAGGACGGGGTTTATAAAGACATCAGTGAGCTAATAATGAACTCACCTGTACCTGGATAAGAGATGTGTGTTTCCAATTAGTGCTGCTCTGCCGTCCTAAGTGGACTTAGCCATCCCACAGCCTTGGAGACCCTCCAGCACGCTCCAGCAATCTCTTACTCCTTCTGCTTTCAGGTGTTCACAGGAGCTTGTCTTAAAAGAGCTGTTTCAGGAGAGGCTGTTTCTCAGCTCCTTTTATTAGTTGCTCCACTATAATTACGATTACAGTAACACTTAGCCTTATGACAGCACTCTTCATTTTCTGATTGCTTCCTGAATGCAAGCTAACAATACTGGCTTTATGCTTCTTGCTCAGGAAAGAGTAGGTATTTTCCTACAGAAAGGCTGTTACTTTTTGTTAACAAAACACTGAATAAAAGAGAGGATGAGGCACCTGTGTCTCCTGACAGCCTGTGCTGAAAAGAAAATGTTCCCCTCCCAAATACAGTAGTCCTTTGCGCTTTGGGGCAGAAGCAGGGTATGGCAGTCACCATCCAACCAGCACCGCAACCGTGAATTCATCTCTGAAATCAGCTGTTGCCTCCTCACCGGATCATGAGTCATTTCCACTCGTTGTGACTCAGTTGACTGGAAACTTTGCCTGAGTAAGGGCTGGATGTCTTGCTCGTGTTTCTCCAGCCCTCATGAGGTTTCTCCCCGTGGAACCCATGGGCAGGCAAATCAGTGCTGCTGCTGGCTGGCCGGGGCTGGCAGGGTCACCCTGTGGTGCCCAGACACCTGCGGCAGCACACGCCGGCTTGCCTTTCTGCAGCTAAAGGTCACCGAAAGCAGTAAACTCTTCAAAAGATGAGGCATCCTGTCTGTCTCTAGCGAGCAGCATGCATGTCTGCATCGCCAGCAGAAAAGCAGCTCAATTACATCCTAGAAACATTTGGGGTGCTTTGGTTTTCAACACTTCTTCTGTAGCCCTTTGAAAAGAAAGTGTTTGTATAAATAACAGCAGATGCATTCTAAAATAGCTCATCTCCCAGCCAGTGTTTAGCAATAGAAATGAGCAAAGATAAAACAGTTGCATATGATGTGAGAAACACAACAGATGGGTTTGCATGGAGAAGCAGGCCAGGCTGCGCTGCCTGTGTCAGCACGAGTGGCCTCCGTCGCTATCTGCCTGCACAGATTGCGGCACACGGGGCTGCAGCAGCCCCCTCCTAGGACGCAGCACCGGCAGAAACGTGCTCTTAGCGCTGCGGGTTTTATGCCTGCTTGTTTCAGCACTAATGAGAGTGTCGGTGTGAGGTGCTGGCTCCGTACAGCGAGCCACGGTGCGGATGCTCGCAGAGCCCGGCAGGCGCGTGTTGGGCCCCTTTGCCGTGGCTCTGCCAGCGCTGCCTCCCCCGGGCAGCCTCGGGGCAGCGGCTGCGGGGGCCCCTTTGTCACAGAGCATCACAAGTGCCGTCCCCCCGTCCGCGGCCAGCCCAGGGGCTCAGCTGCAGCCTTCGCCGCTCCTTCGCTGGTCACCCATGCTCGGGTTTGCAAAACTAATAACTGAGCCCAGAAGGTGGGAAACGGAGCGTTTCCTAAAGGCACTGCTTGGTAATAATTTCCATGTTAGAAGGAAACGTGTAATGGCGCTGAACTCCCATGGGAGCAGGCCTGCTTTAATGGCTGCGTCTGAGAAGAGAAGCCTTACCTCGGGACAGGCCTAAGGCTGACCCTGCTTTGTGACCAGCTGCACAAATCCACAGCTCCCGCCCCTGCATACACATGCAAAAACTTCAAGATCTTTTCCTTCAACTCACAAGCCTTCAAAACAAAAGCAGCCATTGATTCTCGTACACAGTGCTTAGGTTTCCTTCTCTGTTTGCCACCAAAACCTCTTGCTTTCCAAAGGCATGCCCACGTGGATATGAGAAACTCTTGTACGTGAACGTGATGATGGTATCGGCGTAGGGCTGACAGTGGGGAAGATTAAGGTCTCATGGACTAAAGTTATGTCGGCATTTGTGCCGGGCAACGCCAGGTATTGGAAAAAAAGCCGAACCCACTGACCCCACGGCACGCAGCCCAGCAACGACCCGAGCAGCGTGGGGGCAAACAGCTGGGTTTTGGCTCACCTAGTTCCTTGGCTTCCCGCTAGAACGGATGGGTGGACGTGGGACGGAGCCCCGCTCCAGCCGGCAGGCAGTGCCAGCGAGGAGCGAGCTGCCGGCGTTGTCCCTGCTTGGTGGGGAGGGCTGGAATGAAGCTGTGCTCCCAGGGCTGTTTCTCAAGGAAGAAGCGTGCCGGGGATGGGGGTATTTATCTGCCAGGAGATCTCACATATACTCAAAACAGCCAGGAAGTCTCCCAAGAACTGCTGTCCCATTTAATATACCAGAATGTGTACCGAGCTCGTGGGGGGGGCTGGGGCCAGTTCTTAGAGTTACCTTAATAACAGAAAACTCCACTTGTATTTCCAGAGTTACAGAAACCGCAAAGATATCAGACCATTTAATCACTTGTTTTACTGCCTGCGCTGTATGTTGTGGTGAGGTGCCGCATTCCAGACTGACGGGTTCTCACTGATGGCTCCTGTCACCACCACCCCTTGCTGCTGCCGGGGCACGTCCCCGGGAGGGAGCCAGGGCTGCCGAGCGGCTCCTTTGCTCAGCAGCTCCGCTCCGTGCCCTCCGTGCCTCGGCAGCGAGCTGCGGGGTGGCTCAGCGCAGGCTCCAGCCCCTCCACGCTGCCCCCGTGCGTGGCGCCTGCCTGCTGGGCTGGCCGGGAGCTGGGGACGTGCCCTCCGTGCCCTCGCTATCGCTCCGACGGGATCTTCCAGGGACGCCGCCGCAGCCGCTTCGACACGAGCAGCAGCTCTTCGACGCTGGCTCTGCTGGGGCTTGGTCGCTTCTGCTGCTTCACCAGGAGCCTTCCCAACTGGCAGGTGTCCTGGCAGCTTGCACACGGGGTTTTTCCATTGAAGTTTGATGCAGAATGAGAATGACTAATATCTTGCAGTTGCTAAGAAATGTCCTCGGTGTGGTTCTTCCAGTGTCGCCACCTCTCTGTGCATGGTGAGTTATGCTGTGACCTGCAAACCCGTACGGAGCAAGGCTCCGTGCTGCCTGCCCACCGCCGTCACCCTGTCAAATCTGTGATGCTCTTGGCTGAGCGCTGCTGGTGGCAGGGACATCAGTTACAGAGGCGGGTTGGGACCTGGAGCCTCTGAGTCAGAGCTGTTTCTCCTCCAAACCCACCCGATACTCCCCCAGCACTGGCAACGCAGCCTGTGGTCCCGACCCCACAGCCTCTGTGCCAGCGAGGAGGAGGAGGAGAGGAGCTTCCCGCTCACCTGGCCACGGGCCAGCCCTCGGCAGGTAGAGCTGCCTCGGAGAGCCAGCACACAGGGATGGAGCGGGTCCAGCGCTCTCTCCCAAAGGCAGCATGGCGGGACAGCGATGCAGAGCCACGGCCACGTTGCCTCTGCGCTGGCGGATCCGCGCTCTGCCAGGAGGGCTGGGAGGGATGCTTTTCTTGGGCTGCGAGTGAGCGAGTGGTGCCAGCAGCAAACCTGAAGCAAGGTGAGTGCCGCTCCCTCCGACTCATCTCTCCCACATCTCGGGGCAGTCACTGCTCCGTCACCATCCTCGCCTGCTCCGAGCTGAGCTCCCGTGCCATCCCGGCTGGGAGGTGCGGAGGGGCAGTGGGTGCCCTCCGGCCCCCCATCCTGAGCAGAGGGGTTGAAGCGGGCGCTGCTTGGAGACACCGGGATCCCCTCCTAGCAATGCCCACAGCCTGGTGCTAACTGACTCGCCTTGTACAGAAATGCGTGCGGCTGGTGCTGCTTTCTCCTTCCCGGTGAGCAGGAATCGGGAGCTGGCTGCGGGTCTGCGAGGGCCACTGGAGCCCAGCGCTGCCCACGGCGCTGGGTCCTTGTCCGCACTTTAAACTGGGTGTGAAAACACGGGAGAGAGGAGCCAGCAGGCTTCCATCTGCCCTGAAAATCTTCTCTTAGGTTTGGACTCCAGAAGGCTAGAACTGCTCCAAGGGGCGTTAAAAATGAGCTAATTGCAGCTTTGAAGTATCCACCCAGGAAAATGGCACTGCTGCGGATGAGGTGGCTTTGGACGGCAGAGCAACATGCAGCACTTGGGAGCTGGAGCCAGAAGGACTCACAGCAAAAGCGAGATGCAGCCCTTCGACGGGGCGGAGCAGCAGCTCTTGGGTGATGCTAGTGAGAGCTGCGGCTTCTCCACCCTTTAAAGTGTGAAGACTGACCCAATCCCTCAAATATGTGCCACGGCACGGCCGGGCTGGACTCACAGGCTGCCGGGCAGGGCAGCGAGCTCCCCGGCCTTACAAAGCTGTGTCTGGAGCAGGTACGCTTCCAGCAAAGGCCACCGAATGACATCTCTGAGCCTCTGCTCCCCGGGATGGCAAAGAGCCGCTCAGGCTGCAGCACAAGGTGGCCATAAACCGCCCATTTGTCAGTGGCCTTGCTATTTTGAGAGCCGATTGCAAGGTTTGCCTTGGGTAACCAAGGAACCTGAAATGCTGCAATTTATCCTCGCACGGCGTGATCTGCTGCGGACCCTTGGCCGCGCGCTCGTCAGACCGGTGGTAACGGGGCTGCCCTGAAGATCCTTCCTGCCTTAATGACTGCGGAGCATGGCACGAGGCCATGCCCATGCCAGGCAGGCAAGGGCGGACAGGATTTCCTCAGCAAATTAAACTTCCACGAGATAAGGAAATCAAACACTTGCCGGAGTGCAGCAAGCAGCTTCGTAAAGGGGCAGCACTTGGCAATGGGTCTGTCTGCTCCGGGCACCGCTCTTCTCCCCGCTCTGCCCCGCAGCCGAGCACTGAGCTTTCGGGACGAGGATCGGCTCGAGAGATGCGGCAGCCGTCCCTCCCGGAGGCGGCGTGTGCTCGCTGCTGGGGCTGGGGCGATGGAAGGCCCACGCTGCCTGGACTCCATCCTGCCACCTAATAACGGCAGTTTCATGTATATATAAATCTGCCTGTCTGTCTATATATGATCCGACCCAGCTCTTAGCTCAGGTGCCCTCCCCGTGCCCTGCTCACACGGGTCCCACTCCTGCTGGCGCGGTCCCAGGCAGGCTCGTGGGCTCCCCCTGCTCCATCCCCGCATGGAAACCTTGAGCGAGCGCGATTTGCATTTCCCGTCTGACAAATGAGCAAAGCCCAGCTCAGCAGTTTCATCCCCCCCTGCCCCGTGCGTTTGAAGCGGAGCGGAAACAGCGAGGAGCTGAGGGGATGGAAACACTAATGCTTTATCTCACTGTGCTTCCAGACAGGCATTTCCCATATTTCATCTTCAGCGAAAAATTGTCCTGGTCGTGCCATCCAATCTCCCATAAATATGGCCATCCCATCTCCTCGCAGCTCCTTCTGGGGCTCCGAGGTGCTGTAAAGCTGCACAACATAGGTATTAAGTCATAGTCTGAGGCCAGTAACAAATGTAGTGTTATTATTTAGCCAGCAATATACTCAGTTTAAATTCCCTTCCACTGTAGAGTAAGTGCGTTGCGATTCCTCCAGCCCTAACCTATTTTACAGGCAAACTCCAGATACATCGTTATGAGACTCCAAAACGGTGTATTGGGGCAAGTGTTTAAGAACAATTTATTTCCCCCAAAATCAGGGCAGCAATCCTGGCAATTATTGTCATTAGGAAAGCTGAGCTTTCTACTCCAGTGAGAGATTTGTGTGGGTTTTGCTGCAAATAGACAGTAAAGAAAAATAAATCCCCCTTATCTTCCTAAGGAAGCAAATAACATCTTTGAGTTAATTGTAGAACAAGAGAGGCCTCGATTTCTGCCGTACATCGTGGAAAGGGCTGGATCCAAATATACATAAATTAAAAATAAGAAGGTATAAACAATGCTTCCTTCCTAAAGAGCCTCCCCGGTAAGCCTGGACCCTGACAGCCTCCCACACCCGGCTGCCTCCAGCTCATCTTCCTGTTTGCGGAGGCTGGTCCGGCGTGGAGCCAAGCTCCCGGGGAGGCTCCGGGCACCCCCAGGACCCTCTCAGGACCTGGGAAGCGGTTTGGTTGCAGTAGCGCCTCTGACCAGATAAAGACCAAAAGTTCTTCCTTCCTCCCCGGCACCTTCATTTGCGACTGCCCTTCGTTTTCTGTCCCGGGAAGTGGTGGCTGCACGGCTGTGTGAGGTGGGCACTGCAGCCTCGTGCCTTCTCGCCGCGCTGCTGGCGCGATGCGTTGCAAAAGAGGGCTGAATTTCCCAGCAGAGCCCAAGCCGGGGGGGCAGCGAGCGGGTGCTGCTGCTGCGGGAGCCTGCGTGGGGGCACCGGGGGCTGGGGGCACACGGGAGCGCCGGCCCCGTGCAGCTGCGCCTCTCCTGCTTCGGAGCCGTCGGCTCCCTACGCCTTCAGAAAGGGCCTGTGGGGCTTCACTTGTTTGTTTTCTCGTGAATTACTGTTCCTCGGGGGAAAGCCTCTGCTGCCACCTCCGAGAGGATTACTGCAGCCACAGGACCAAATCCCGCTGCTCATTACACCCATGTAAATCTAGAGTAAATCCTTTTAAGCCACTGGGGCCACTCTGGGCTTACCCAGACATAAATGGCCATACTATAAATAAGCCCTTGGTTTGATTAGAGAACTAAAGGCAGGAAAAAAGCACTTAAAAGATATCCAGGGGAAATACAAGCTCTCCCCACACTCCAAGTAGTTACACTGACGATGAGTCCGAGAGCAAGTCACTTTTCATAAGCCAAGTACACAAAGATATTCCCCGTCCCAGAGTACTCACCCATGGCAGGAGACTTCCACAAAAGACGACGGGTGAGAAGCCAGACCCGGGGGAAGGTGAAGGACGGGGCCAGGCACACCCGGGCGCCGCAGCCTCCCCCTGTCTGGCAGCCAAATTCCTGCTGGTCCTGATGCAGGAGTCCCCAGCCGCTGAGGGGGGCACGGCCCGCCGGGCTCCCTGCAGCTGCGTGGCAGGGGGGCACCGGGCTAAGGGGGTGGCCGGGGCAAGGGAGGGGGTGGGAGACCCAGACCCACGTGCCACGTGGCTCGGAGGAGGCACAGCGCGGCACAAACCCCCCTTGTCCCTTGTGTCCCTGCCCAGAGAGAGCCCGAGATCCACACGCTTCTCACGCTGCTGCTGCTGCACCCATGCTTGCGTAGCCATAAGCCTTACAGGGGTCTTTTCTTGGGCAGAAACCAGGCATTATCAGCTTTATTACTAGTAATAATAAAAATAACATTCTGCGTACGACGAGCATCTTCCATCCTCCCAAGCTGCAGCGCGACCGTTTTGCTCGGCAGCCTCCGGGATGAAGGCGGCTGCCCCCACCCAGCCCTCGGCACCGCCGGGCACGGGCACGGGCGGGAGGGAGGGCGAGCTCTGGTCGGGCACGCAGAGAGTCTCGAGAGGCTGAAAATAATTGTCTGACCTGAAAGGGAGCCAGAGCGAGGGAGCCAGCAGTGCTATTCAGAACGTGTTAATGGGCTTTCAGACGACACCAAATGGCCATGCCTTCAGCCTCGTGCTGGAGCGAAGAGGCTGCGCCTTCAGGCATTTGTCTAAATTTTGGATTTTCCCTCAGGAAGAAGTGAGGCAGTTTGAAAGCGAGCAAACGCTTTGCCGACCTCTGTTTAAGTACCACGAGCACAGCTTGTTTCCAGAGGGCGTTTTAGAGCCCAGGTCCCGTCTCTGCGTACCTCGGAAATATCCATCTAACCCAGACATTCGTGGGCTGGGATGCAGCTAAACATTCCAAATTAAGAATAATTCAGTGACCCCATACTAAGCACATATGTTTATCGTGGTTGATGTTAGAGCCACACATGTCGGGCCGTGTCTGTTCAGCCCTTGTTGGAGACGAACCGATACGGAGAAGCTGCTGACGGGGTTTACCCGCCATGTCCTCAAGCCCCAGCGCCGGGGCCGGGCAGGGCAGCGGCGGCAGCGGGTGCTGCCTGTGCCGGGCGGCTCGGCTCGGCTCGGCTCGGCTCGGCTCGGCTCCTCCAGCAGCCGCCACCAGCGGAGTAACAGCACTTTCCTCCCTCTACCTTGTAAGAGAAAGAGGCTACTCGAAGTTGCAGTCCGCTGCAGTTCATCTGCTGGGGGTCAAAAATAAGAGCTGGGAAGAGATCTCAGGCCCTTGGCTCGGGCGTTTCACCCGTTCTGCCTGCCCCAGCCTTGCCATACTTAGATTCAAAATTATCAGCAGAATAGTTAATAAAATGTCAAAACAGTTTCTCTCACATCGGCTAGACAATTTGTGTAAATAGTGCCTCTTTAAAGAATCTCCTGCCAGCTCAACCCTCCCTTTCATCTACCCGTGATTTATTTGATGTCATTTTTT
>VZTV01070840.1:0-13316 GCA_013400875.1 Anhinga rufa | reverse complement strand
CCACAAGAAAGCTAAGCATGATTTAAAGCCGTGCTAGCAAACAAACTCAAAATGGCATTTAAGCACAAGGAAAAGGCAGGCTGCGTGTTTGTAAGAGAAATTGCTGATATGGACAAGATATCACTGACATCTAATGGTGCTCAAGGTTTCTCTGCAAACGGTTGTCAGAAGAATGTTACAGCACTGACTGCATCACCCCCGTTAGCACCATGCACTGCCAATGGGACATAACACCTGCCTTGATTAGCATTCTAATTTAGATCAGGATTGTAGTTCTGTTAACCTCACTTCCTGTGCTTGTTTGTATTGTTGGGTGGCTTTGAGGCACACAAGCTGGGTACCTTTTAGATGAAACCAGAAGATGTGGTCAGACCACAAATAGGCATTCAGTCCGCATAAGACTAGAGAAAAACTGAAATAAAACTCCCTCAAGTGTATATAGGGCAAACTCTGGTCCTTAGTACCAAATTATTTGCCCTGCAAATCTCTTACTTTTACACCACTCTGCTTGCTAATGTAGGTACAATTGTACTTGACTTTCTGTACACACATATATATGTTTATGTACATATATAAATAGCTTCTCTCAGTCATGCTTTTAGATTTATTTGGTTGGCTATCTAGCTAGCACAAGTCAGTGCCATTTCATTGAAACCTACTACTATCAGTAAATAATATTTCCTAAATGGTCAGCTACTGTCCCACATACTTTAAAATATGCGCTGCAGCAAGCCCAAGGATAGATAGCTGGAGCTGTTCTAAGTAGCAGGATTCCCAATCCCAAAGCTGAGGAAACCTAAATTCAAAGAATATGGTTTGCAGAGAAATATGTGTTCTGATTGCTTCTTTGCACGCCACCTTGACGTGACCAGCAGAGTGTGTAGGTGTCCATCTCTTCATGTGGACTGAGATGGGTAGTTCAGTATAATGTTTCTTCTACCTCTCATAAAAATACCCATTAAATGGATTAACTGCATGCAAAAATGAATGCCAAGATTAAACCCTGTCACAGGAATACCAGTTGAACCTTCAGAAGGAATAAAAGTATTTCCATATTAAGGGACAGATTAAAAATAAAGCTCACAAAATGGGATGTTAGAAATAGATGAGCTAATATTTGTCATTAGCGCCTAGTTACATGAACAAGAGCACATTCACTATCCTTTAAAAGGGAAATGAACACTGGAAAAGGAAATGTAGGAAGGTGCCGAGACTGCAATTTATAAATGGGGTTAATGCAAAAGACTGCAGTCTTGCTTTGCCTGAAGTTTTCCACAACAGCAGGTTTTGAGGATACCTGTTTAACTTCAGATGTAATCTAACGTGCTCTGATATTTACGGCTTTTCTGCTCAGACTACTATGGAGACATACCTTCAAAAAAGTAATTTCAGACAGGAAGAGAAAGCAAGTGGTCAAAATGAAAATTTCTATAATGGTATTTTGCTACAGTTTTGACTTGTCCTGTCATTGTCTAGGATGACATTTCAAATACTCCCAATATGAGAAGGGCAATGCGAGACAGCGTTCACTCATGCTTCCTTATTCAGCTTGAGAGAGCAGCCAGAACCTCGACCCAGTGAGAAATCCCAAGTATGGCTATGAAATCGTATCTGCCAGGACTGAGTGCAGCTGTGAGCTCAGTCTGATGCTTTTGCCTCTCTTCAGAAGCTGCCTGCCAAGACCTATCACACTGGTGTCCTAGAGGCAAGATGGAGGGCTGTGCGACTCTTGGCTGTCTTGTTAAGACTGAATTCCGTCAAAGGATGCTGTTCCCTTATGTGCGCATGTTTGCCATTCGCTCGCTTTGATGATCGTGTAAGTTGCCATTTCTGGTAGCTGTTTCACTCGTGTTAAAATAAACACTGAATTATGTATGCAGCCAACAGCCGCTTTAATGTAGGCAGGCACACTTTTAGCTTTCATAAAGGAGAGAACACACAGGTGGAATGAAACATAGCTCTCTGTAAACTCTTTTTCCACCGTAGCAATTCTTTTGAAGTGAGAGTGATCTCCAGGGATGCTCCAAATTCTGCTCATGCCTGTGTCAATTATACAAAACCTGCATCTTCAGGATCCCAGAGAAGTGTGAAGTCATGGACACCCTGGGCCTAATTCTAAAGTCATTTACCCAAGTATAATTGGAAGTAATTCAGCTGAAGTCTGTGAAGTCATTCTGGCATGAAATGGCTTGCGAGATCAGAATCAAGACTCCCTTTGTAATTAAGGCATTTGAACTGGAGATACTTCAGATCAGAAGGGAAGTAAAATAAATACAAGGGCAAAACTCTGCCTGAAGCAAACATTCTGAAAGACCTGGATTTCTTTTTCTACCTTAGGAAAGAATTAGCTTATTTCAAATTTAGACCAGGGTGAGTCGGCTTATGAATCAAGTGTTGGACTCCTCTCTACTCTGAGTTCCAGTCAAGCTACCATTTGCCTTAAGTGACATTTTGGCTAAATGCTTAAAGATCAATCCATAGTCTACATGTGATTATTGACTATGCAAGGGAATTGCATTTGGGAAAACATGCATACAGTTATCTTCCAGGTCTCCTTTCCTGCCAGTGTGGAACTTGCATCCCATTTCTATGTATTGTTTCTCTTCTACAGTATCCAATATGACTTACAAAACCTTTTGCTTTTTTTCAGCAAGTTTTTGCTGAACTTCTATGCTCTTTCTCAGAATGGCTCTTTTATTCCTTTAAGGGCAACAATGATGGTTGTTACACATTCTGAGAGAGGGTTGCCCTTTCGGGAGCAGCATCTGGTCCTCTCTGCTTGCTTTCTATTGCTGCAGCTTTATTCTCCATGCCTCTTAACTGGCCCTGTTGGTATCTCTAGTTGTGCTGGTTGTATCTCCCTCTTTTGTCTGGTCTTTTCTCAGACTCCATAATAGCCCTGAAGTGCTTACCTTCAACCCTAACCTTATATGCTTCTGATTTTTAGTATAGATACATTCCTCACCTGAGTCCTGTAAGATCTCACTGCTGTCCTAAAACTCCAGTCTTATGGCCGGAGTATATCTACGTTTCAATGTCTGTCTAACATTTCCTCAGTCTTCATCTACCAAGTGATATTCCACTCTTTTCTGGCTTTTTCTTTACTTTCCCACTCCATTTCCTGTTTCACCTACTCCTTTGCTTCAACTAAGCCCCTCATTGTAAGAGAAAAATTAGGTCAGGACTGCAGAAGTAGCAGAGACAAAACTAACTGAACATTACAGAGGCCCCAAACTTCCTTTTGAAAGTCTCTGTTTAACACTGCATCAGAATTGGTGTTAGCATTCCAGTGGTCCTAGAGGCTCCACAGGGATCAGCCGCCTCCAAGAGAGGTCAGGTCTTCAGGACAGAGGCTGTTTTAACTGACTGTAAGGGCCTTGGAGCCACACAACACAGGCCATAATGCATAATACAAGCATACAGTTGGACTCAATGATCTTAAAGGTCTTTTCCAACCTATACGATTCTGTGTGATATGTACTGCACAAACCAATGTTAAGAGAAGAGCTTAAAAGCTTTTTGAATACCCCTAGTAAATCTGTTTGGTTTAACTAGAACTACCAGCCAAAACTGAGATGGGGAAAAGAAAACTCAGAACCAGAAATTGCTAAAAGTCAGAAGGTAAGCAGAAAGCTAGATTTGGAGTTGAATCTCAGTGCAAATTTTTCCAGGCCACTATCTTACCTAATAACTGAAGTATAATCATAGACATGTCATTCTCAGCTATGTATTTTTATTTTCTGTTAATTAGTCCAATCCCTTGTTTTTGAACAACTGCTCCTTCAATCAGGACAGCTGCACAGTTTGGATGAAAAGGCACCCACAAGTGTATCCCCACTGGAGCTGTGGTAATTAAACCCAAATAATTAAGACATTAATGAGTGGCACATGAAATCTCTGGAAACTGGTAATAAATTTTTTTGTGCCGGCTCATGTCACAGTGGGCTAGAAGCCAGAGCTGCTGCGTGTTTGCGTGCATACGTGTATGGAGAGCTCACTTCTCTGGCTTTGTCAGGGAGGAACAGATCACTATGCAAATGTCAGCCTCCTAATTAAGCCCTACTTTCATGGGTTATTAAACAAACAAAAAAACCACAAAATAAGCCACAAAAATATTTTGAAATGGTATTACCAATTTAAACCATTTTTTGAGACCAAAATAAAAATACTGTCATGTTAACTTGTATACCAAACTTTCAGCAGACACAATTTAAATGCTAAGTTATTAACCACTGTACAACTGTATTTATACTGGAAATTGCATTTGACCCTTTCAAAGAGCTTCAGATGCATGCCACACTCAGTCCCATGGTGCTATGGATACACTCGAAACTGCAGAAATGTTGTTTAATTCTTCCATTTAGCTTATGAAACGTCTGTGGATTCAGTGTGCTGGACTTTAGCCCAGACTTTAATATTCAGTCTGAAGCCTTACAGGGAGAGTTCTGGAAAATGCTTTTGGCACTGACAGTCTTCTTTCTTACCTGCCCATATTAGACCAAAGAAACGCTGGCAAAAAGTATGACTCAGGCACTCTGAAAACTCCAGAGTGTCAGACTGTTGGATATATTCAACCCAGTCATGGTGTAAAAAGGAAGGGAAAAAAAGCCCTCTTAATTCCTTTGAGTCCAGGTATAAATCATAGAAGAAAGTTCTTGTCAGCAAACTGAGAGGCTAACTTCATGAATTATGAAGTAACAAGACTCCCTTCCTTACTTAAAGTCTCTCTTCTAAGATGTAGTTTTATCTTCCACATCAATTGAGGTCTTTAGCTCCTGAAAGTAGAAGGTTAGCTGGTAGACCTGAGGAGGGTTAATCTCAGCAACATAAGCAGGCAGAGCCCTGTTTTTCCTTCCAAGCATTTCCTAGACTCCAATAGTAAAATTCTAGTGGACAGAGCCTATCTAGTGCTGTTAATTAAAATCAAGCTATAGAAGATGATTGACTCATTTCCTGAGACCAGTAGGAGTAAGGTACTGCAGTGATCTTAGTAAAGAATAGTGGGCTAGAGACCAAAGCTTTCCTTTAAAAAAGAGCTCTTAACCCATAACCCTTCAAGTTCCATTTCCTTAACCCAACTGCCAGGACCCAAGGAAGAGGCAAGAAAATGAAAAGAAAAAAACAAACAAAAAAAAAGGACAAGAAGTTGTTCTGCTTATCAGTAACGCAGCAAAAAACCTTGGCCCTAATCTAAATCCAGAAAGAGGCTATTTTATAAAGTACTTTGGTCACATGCAGCACACACGCAAAGATTTCCTAAATTGGAGACAGGAAAATGTGAAGCACTGAAAGCACTTACTTTTTACTTTGCGTGAGTTCAGTCTAGAAACATACTGGGCTTGTTACAGCCTGCATGCAAGTACTTCGTAGTGCATCACACAACCAGCGGGGCTGCAGCTCCGCTGAGCCCGAGTGCTGCTCACATTCTTGAGTGCCATCTGCTGGCACCTTGTTTGTTATCTCTGCCTTACACATAACCTGTGATCCTCTCAGACGTTGTTAAGCGTCTCGCTGAATCCGTCCTTATGCCTCTGTGAGACAGAAGGCTATCCAAGGGTTTTTAAAAACGGAGCTGACCTGTGTCCCCATGCAAACTCTGCACGGAACAAAGTTGAACACATTGTGTTGTGCTGCTTTTGAGGCTACTAAAAGAGAGAACACGGAAGGCTGATAGGCCCTTATCTAGTTAGAGTTGTTTGCTTGCCTCACTTGAGAAATATGTGAGTGTATTACTATATTCACATAATACTCCAACAACTTTTTTTATGTCACTGTAAGTCACACTACCTCTTATTTAGTAAATTGTATCTGGGCATGTTTGGGCACAACTGTTTGTAAAACTGTACTTAATAATGAAAAAACTTTGTATTTTGGCATTAAAACTCTAGCCTACCCTACATTTGCAGGAGGTTTTGTATTCTGTAATTCTACAGTTAACAGACAGTGATTCTCTTCTGCACCAACACTGCTTTTAGTAACCCTAGTATACTGTAGAAAAGCTTTTTTTTGTTGTTGGTCCTGACATTAGAAAAGTCTTTACTCCGAGTTGCACAGTGGCCAGCAGATAAATATCTATCCTACCAACTCTGAAGAGCCACTGCTGTTCTCTCTAAGCTACCCAACCAGATGAATATAAACTTGTGGGTCATCATATTGCTCTGATATGAGCGGGTGATTTAAGTACAGCTTTTTGAGCTGCCACATGTGATCAAAACTCTCTGCAAGTTCAGGACCCTTAAAGTGAGGTTTTTACCTCACAGGAAACAGACACAGTTAAGGAAGTTACTCCAGAGCAGAGAATGGAAAGATAAGCAAGGCTCATAGCCACTATCTCAAGTTTATACAGAACAAATCATGGGATTTCTATGTCTGGTATTCAAAATCTTACCTCAGCTTTTATTTCTTTCTAGTTAAGTGTCTCAGAGGTGACTCCAGGTGAGCTGGGTTGTGGCTCTACTCCTTGCAAGGCCTGGCATATTTTACCTGACTGGGAGCTCAGACAGGCAAACATCAATTCACCTCATGAAAGCAAGGTAAGGACACACCTCACTAAAGCCTCGTAAGCCGTGATTGTTCCTGCTGTCCACTCTGCCCATCTGCCAAAGCTTACTGCCCTCATGACAGAGCCATAAGAAAGGAGCATGCTGTGCTTGAGCCCTTCCCTTGCACAGGTTGGTATTGTTGCTCCATCAGCTTTTATTTTTGTGGTAAACTAAGCTGGATTACATACTGGAGCTGCTGAAGTACAGGGACATCTCTCCTCTTCTGCTCTCTGTGCTGTGGGGGATGCCAGCGCTGGCATGGAGGCAGGGCACTTGCATGGGGCTGATAATGTTTCAAACAGCTGTGGCCAGAGTGTCTGGAGTGCAGTCAAAGCCTGTGGGGCCATTTCATAATCTCCCTGTGCCGCTGAGCTCTGATCTTTACAACGGCACAATAGTCTGCTTTATCTATACATATTAGGAAGATTTTGTGGCTCACGCCGTATAATACAACCCACATGTTGCTGAGCAAAATGGCACTTTCGCTGCCCTTTCCTTTGTGCGTTTTGGCACGCACGTCTTTCTGTGTGCACGTCGTTGCGTTATGCCACGATGCCACTCTGCAGGCAGGCATGTGAACGCCTTGGTGCCTGCTCACAGCCCGCGCAGCCCAAGGTGTGCGCAGAGGCCCGGCGCAGCCTCTGGCAGGCTCCCGGTGGGGCGTGAGGCAGGGCAGAGAGGGCCGGCTGCCTGCCAGCATGGCGCACCCGGCCTCCCAGGGCTCCTCAGCCAGCTTCTGCTGGTGTGAGGCAGGGGATTTGGCAGCGGTTACCTTCTTCTAACCTCCTTTTGAGCTTTAAATGAAAGAGTTGTGATGCTCTTCCCCTCCGAGACTTTTTCTCCCTTCGGTGAGGTGAAAAACAGTCTTTGCTGAACCACCGTTTCCTCCCGCCTTTTGTACCCCTGCTTGACTGGATTCGGTGCTTTGCCCTCCCTTTCGGGGTGGGGCGGGGCAGAAACCACAGGAGGGCGCAGGTGAGGGGGTGGGGGGCGGCCTCAGAGCCCGGCCTCAGCGCNCCGAGGTGGCTCCTTCGTGGTCGACCGGCTTCTCTGCGGTTTCCAGCTCCTGAGGGAGCCCTTCAAGCTGGCAGACCTGTCTCCTCCTCCTCCACCCCTGGCATTTGCGGTACCCCTGTGAAGCAATGTGAGAAAGTCCTCCCAGCTCGCTTCATGGAGGCCATACACCTAAAATGGCTGCCCATTGAGCAGGGCGGGTTTTGGCCCAACAGCCCAAATGCACCAGCCTTACAGGATCAGGGTAGGCTTCTGATTTCTAAAATGCTACACTGGGATTTTTGTACATGGTGGCAGGTGTTGTTAATGCTTTTATGGGCTACTGGGGCAGAGCTGATTTACTAAATTTGTGCACTGTAGAGTTTTTCCTAAGCCCAGGCCCACCTCTAGGCAGATCCCTATTCTACAAACTGGGCACACGGTGAACTGAGGCCACTATGAAGGTATCCCATACATGACTGACTTTATTTTTTATGTAATTTAACAGGATAAAGAGCATGAAGAAACAGCAGCACACTGCTCAGTAAAGTTACTACAGGAGGCTGCTGCTGCTGCTCTCCTGTCTGGCTGAATGTCTGTTATTCACAGCAGAGCAAATGCAGGTCCCTAAGGAAGGAGTGCAGCAGACACTGAACTGGTAAAATACAGAAGGTAAGAATAAAAGGAAAATGTGAGATCAACTGTCAGACACAGCTGTTTACTGCTGCCTAATTTACCATGTGAAAATGGGATATTTGTTGCTCTTTTCTGTCACAAATCCCTACCCAGGGCACCAGCAGAGCAATTCTGGTTTCTGCTTGGAATTGCCGTGAGGAGGACTTTTTTCCCTGCTCTGTGACTTGTTCTGTTACTTCTAGGCCAGAGCAGTTTCTTGCACACTCACTGCAAATGCTGGAGGGGTGCTAACCTGCGCTGTCCTCAGACTTCTAGAGTATAAGCATACTTCAGGAGTGAGCAGTGCAGGACTTGTACCATAGCGGAAATTCTCACAGAAACATACTCATTGCTCTTTGATTATGGGCCCTGTACCAGCAGATAACAAGGTGTAACAGGCTGGCTATGGCTACCAGGAATTCTCTACCCTCTTAACAGGTGCTGATCTAGATGAGGGAGGAATAGTTCAAGTCATTTTGCAGACTCCTACTGAGGCAGGTGTCTCTTTAATTGTTACACAAGGAAAAGAGGAATAGCTTTCTGAAGGCAGAAGTTACAGAGTTTCCTGAAGGAGAAAGCCTAGAAGAGAAAAACTCAAGACACCCTTTGTTCTTTTATTATCTTCCTTTGTTACCTTATCAAAGCTGTAGGAAGATATTAGTTTTAATGGAAGAAAATACATACTGTTTAACTTAACAGCCTTTTAGTGAAGAGTGTTAACTGTATTTGAAACGTGTGCCCTTTCCATTTGGTAAGGGCTGGTTTTGGAGAGCAGTTCGAGTACTAATTTAACCCCTTCCCCCCTTTAAGGAATTCATACCATTAATATCATATGATTCACCAAATGTCATACTCCAAATAAAATGAAGTTGTATGAAAGAATTAAAACAACCTCAGCAGTGACTTCATGCCAAATAAACAGTGTCTCTGATTTAGATTCAGAGCAGCAGCCTGCACTGGCAGCCTCTGCAGGTAGAAATGGCATTTTTACTATGTATTGTTCAGTGGAAGCACCTCCAGTATTATATTTAAACTGTGGTTTTTGTCTGAAGTGCCACCCTGGGTTTGATACATGAATTTATTTTTTTGAGGGGGCATAGAAAAGTGCTGAAACCAGGAGTGGACCTAAACCAACCCCAAATCTTAGCCAAGCACAAGCCACCTTTTCTTTACCTCTTTTCTCCTTTGCCAAGCATGTTCCAACCCAAACAGACCCCAAGCAAATACCCCAGTTCTTCACATTTCCCAGCACTGAGTTTTTCCTAAAAATTGGATTTTAGTTTTGTTAAGAAACCTTCAAAGCTACAGCAAAGACTCTGGCAGATTTCAGTAGGCATTGGAACAGGCCTTTTATATGGAGGAGATGAGAGGTAATTTAGTTAGGTGGAGCAAATTTCAGGCTGGGTATCTGTCTCATGATTCTACTTCGCTTAATAGCGGTGGTGCTAAGACCACTCTAATATTGTGATTCTGAATGTATGTACTATCAAATTCAAAATTACAATTTTAGCATCACAAACGGAGAGATATTATCATTATGGTGTTCTGCCTGTGATGTTAGAGCTGAGTGCAGCCAGCCTCCTGTTAGAGCTGTGGTGTCTAAGAGGCTGGAGGTTTGCTGTGTTCCCTTCTCCCCAGCCAGCTGAGGTCTGTGCTTAGGCACTTTGCCATGCTGTGGATGTTCTTGGGCCTGGATATCCCATCCTGCAGAGAGCTAGGGAAACGGGAGTTGCAGTTCCACATCCTCTGCTTTGCAGCATAGTCCTGAAGAACAAGATTGCAAGCTTCCCTGGTGAAATCAGATTTTGACCAAACACCGCAGGCTTCTGACAAGAGAAGCATACATGTGAGCTGACCTCTGAACAGAAGTTCCCCCCCAAACCACATTGATCTTTTTGTCTGAGGACTTAAAAGTCTGAAAATCTGTGCGATTATATCTTTTGAGGGATAGTGTCAGAATCTTTGGAAGACTCAACTGGGGTTTTTTTAGCCCATCCCTACCCTAGACATAGTGCAGTTTTTTGCTGGTTTATTTGCCTGCTTCCTTCTTGTGTCATATATTGTTCTGGAGCTCTGCTTGCTGCTGATATGCTAGTTTAGGCTGTTTCACTGCTTTGGGTCTTCTGTGGATGGTAGGCTTTGACAGGATAAAAATTCAGTGTTACAGAGAGCTCACAGGAGAGCATTTCTGCACACCCTCTGTTGGAACTCTCTCCAAATTATTTGGACTGATTAGGATCTTCTAGTCTGCATTGCCCCCTCTTGCTAAGGGTGCCTTCACTTATCTTGGAATGTGACAAGGGGAGAGAAAAACCATTCCTTAGTCAATACGAAGTACCTTTCTACACTGGGTCTTGTTCTTTACGAAGTGTTTGTTTTGGGAGAGCCTTGAAATCAAATTCTGTCAAGCTTCTACTTTCATTTCCTATATGAGTGGCCCCCTAAGTATAAGCCAGAGCACTAAAAGCCTATGCCTGTTTAACAGGAGGCAGGCCAAGCTGAAGGACTGGTCTGCAGCAGCAGAAAACCTGGACTTCATTCCTCCCATCCACTGTTTGAGCAGCCTTTCCCTATCAGATCTATCTATCAGTCTACCTGGATCTATCAGTCTACCTGGAGGGCACAGTTGCACAAAGAGGTGAAGTTTTTTCTCCTATCTCCAAAGCAACTTGGAGCTTTATGGAATGCCATATCTGAAATAAGTGTGTCCAGCCTCCTCAGTAAAATGACCTCCCTCTCCCACAGACCTGCCAAGCCCACTGCATTTTGCTACATACCAATCACTGCAAGGTGGTGAAAGTCTCATAGGCAGGCTGTCAAAGTGCAAAGGAGATTTTCAATTTGAAGGACTAATTGTTAGAAGGGGCTGAAAAGGGGAGGCTTTAGGTGGATGTTTTTCTCACAAGTTTATAAAGACTTCTCTATGCCTCCTTTCATTTTTAGAAATTTTGTATCTACAGATCAAGGACACATATCCTTTAACAGTGATGCAAGGCAGTGTATCTCTTACTCTGGAACATAAATATATAGGGCTTTTTACATCCAGCTTCATTCTGTTTTGAAATGGAAGTTTTAATCTGGCAACTAAGGTTTTAGTGTTTGTACCTCTAGTTTGCTTCTGAATGTACAGTCCAAACAAGCCCTGCTGTGAGATGGCCTTCTGAAAAGACTCAGTATTTAGTTTAAATCAGGCTTGCTTACCCAACATCTTGCTTCTATCACTGAAGGTGAGGCAGGAGTTGTTCTGGGTGAGTATGGGATTACTTAGACTCTGTATGAGTGCATTGATGAATCCAGCTCCTAAAGGTTACTTTGTTGCAAAAGCTATCTCTGATATAGGGGAGAGAAAAAAAATTAAAGGGAAAAAAAAAAGTTGTTTGTTTGAGCTTTTTTAAGTCAAAACTCCTTCTTTTAATGTCTGGGTAGAAGTTGGCTGCCCTAACTTTTTTTCAGAGTGTGTTCATACAGTGGGCTGTGACGGGTCTTGTTGCAAAGACCAGTGAAATGGGATCCCCTTTCCTGGCAGCAGGCAGTACTTGCCCCTGCCAAGTCTGTCTGCTGGGCCCAGCCAGCCTGCAGCCAGCTCCTGCACTTAGATTGCCTGTTTTTTTTGGTAGCCCCCACCATTGCCAAAGGTGAACCCTAAAAGTCTAGTCTGCTGATGACCCCACTTGTTAGCAGAAATGAATCGCATGGCCAGGGATTTCCTGGGGAAGTCTCTGGAGTGAGCAGCCCCATGATCTTGCTTCTGTGAGATTCAGCATGCAAGAGCCATGTGCTGCATCAGGCTGTGTAGGAAGCCTACAATCTATCTCCCAGAAAAAGATTAACCCAGTGATGTTCAAGATCATCTTCTTTGTACTACTAAAACTTAGGCCGTGAAACTTAATTGTACTGGACCCCTGAATAAAATTGTCATGTCCTCTTAGTATTTCAAAGCAAGTTTTATTTACCACTGTAAAAAGTACCCCTTTGGAAAAATTCCTAGACAGTAGAACTGAATTTTCCCTTAGATACAAACTAGGCTGTAGCTTGAGCTTGAAATTCCTGCATTTCTTAAAGGATCTCTAGCATCGTTCTACTAAGCACTTAAAAAACAGTTGCCTCACAGGAGGTTTACTGCATTCTTTGTGAGCTGTTTAAATTCCATATAAGGTTGAGGTCAGTTTGCTAAAGGCAAGTGAAAGATTTTATTACTGATTGAGGGTATGTGAAGTCAGAGTAGAAAACAGCTTTCTTAACAAATAGTTAATTAAAAAGCAAATGTCTGATGACCTGAACAGAAAGCTGTCCCATCCTTCCCACTATACCGTGGTCACAGATCTATGTTCTGTATTCTGAGAAGCTGTGCCTGGTTGCAGTTCTTCGCTTGTCCCTTATTTAAAAAACAAACAAACAAAACCAAACAAACTCCCCCCCAAAAAAAAAAGAAAAACAAACAACAACAAAAAACCCCAACCAAAACCAACTCCAAAGCTGTGACATCAGGGAACTGAATCACTGTTGCTGTTGTAAACTTCAAACTACTCTCCTTAGTAAGTGGCCATTTGAATGGGCACTTTTCCCTTGTGCTGTGAGGTGAGGATCTCAATGATAGCTTTAAGTATGTATTCCTGATAACAGCAGGCTGTTGGCTGTGTGTTGGCTCAGCTCCATAATATCTTTCCCAATGTATTGTCCTAAGCAAGACAAGAATGAGTTAGCTGAGTGGGCTGCATACAACCCTGCATCCAGTGTGCTTGTGAGCTTGGGAGTATCTTTGTAGAGGAAGGGCAGTATAGAATCAGGATCTGCTGTCAGGCAAGTCACTTGATATATTCTTCTAGGAATGAAGCCCTTTCTTTGAGTTCTGACGTACCTCAAATTCAAAGAAAATTATAAGATAATGAGATGTCCCTTTTCCTCCATTGTCAGTTGTTGAGATTTGGTGCTATGCACAGCTCACTGGTATATCTTGTTCTATGCTAAGCAACACCTTCAGAAATTGCCAGCAAGGAGCAGTGATTTAGGATCTGTTTTTCTCAGCCTGTAGGGAGTATGGATTACTGCTCCAAGCAATGGCAGAGGATAAACATCCCAAGGAAAGGGGAGTGGATAATATTGGCA
>VZTV01070839.1:17915-57165 GCA_013400875.1 Anhinga rufa | reverse complement strand
AAAAGAAAAAAAAAAGTTAAAAACATCTGCTTAAATTTGTTTTCTTTGTCATCGAGGTTAACAGGTTCAACCCCTCCTCAGCAACAGTCACCTACAAATATATTTTTTTAAGTGCGAACCAGCACAGCACTACCACACAGGACACTGACCCACCTGCAGGCACACAGCCCCGCCAGCCCAGCACCCTGGCTGTTACACCCTCGCTGGGAAAATCAAGGATAAATGGACAGGGAGAAGTAGAAACCTTGGAACAAGCTCCAAGCTGTCCTTTCCGACCCTCTGGCTGGCACACCAACTGCTACTTACCATTACAACAGGGTTTCTGGAGGAGGAGCCTCAGATGAGAGCTCAGCAGCAGCGGTTCCCATCCCATCACCTTGGGGCCCCCACCAGGAATCCCTGCAGATACCCCAAGGTTGCTTGTCCAGATGGAGGAACCACCCTGAAGTTCACGCTTCAACAGTTATTTCAAGTAAAACACAACGCCAACCTGTGACGAACCAGTCACACCTTTTAACTAATCAGGAGGCATCCACGAGTTAATTTTTTTTTTAATGTAGCTGCTTTACTGTATAAGCCTGATCTCATTTGATCTAGAAACCGTGCAGACAAACATAAAATACATTCCTTCATACTGAACCTGTTAATAACTATTTCTCAAGGGAGCAGAACAACTGTAACGAGCTAACACTATTTGTTGATTTGGAACTCTATAGCTAGACTTACTGAAAAAATATCCCCACCCAGCACTAGCTGGGGGTGGCGGGGGGAAACACACACACAAAAAATTAAAAATTACACCAACCTAAGGCAACATCCACTGAAATGCGATCAGACAGGAGCGCGGTGCATTGCCCGCTCCCTGCAGCCGAGGTGAAGCATCACCTCCAGCGCAAGAAGCGTGTTATGCTAAGGGGTCTTGCCCAGATAAGGTGCTTCTGCCTCTTGATCTTTAATGCCAGTGGAGAGCTAACAAAGCCAGAACAGCTTCCAGACTGGGCTTGCGGGCAGCTTTGTAAAATTAACTATGGGCATCTGAAATCCAATTCTCTGTCCTTTATGCAACTCCCTCACTCTCCACAACTCTCATTTTTAAACACACTGGGCCGGATTACCTCCCTGTCCCTCTTTGCCCCTCCGTGTCCAGGTCATTTCAATATCATTTGCTGTCAGGTTCAGTTTTACAATGGATTAAAAAAAAAAAAAAATATGACCTGCAGAAGGCTATTCATTTTGGAAACTCACTGCCACAGGTTGCAAGCGCCCCTATACATCAGTAGATACCAGGACAGAGCAGCATCCCTCCCACTTCCAGGGTGCTCCTGCCACCGATGCTGATGTGAAACCCCCCCAACCATGCAACCGATGTAACCCAGCCACCCAGGAGGTTCCTACAGTCCACGAATCCAGCTGCCACGCTCGAGCAGAGATTCACACCAAGAGAAAGCCCACCAGCCCCAAGCCAGCACCTGGATTTCTCATCCTCTTGCAGACCTGCAGGCCACAGCCGAGTCTCCTGGATGCATCCCGTACTTCACATCCCCTCAACTGGGAAAACTAAGGCGACGCATGAAAAAGGAGCACGTACCAACACTTCAAGAGCACTGCCCTGCACCAGTGAAGAGCAAAAAATCTTGGGGGTGGGAGAGAGAACTTAAAGAATGCAAATAATCCCTGGGACATCACACGCAGGTCTCTATCTCAGCCCAGCCCAGGGTAGGCGACCACTGGCAGGGACTGATGAGCTCCCGGCATGCCACCCTTTGCCCGGGATGTGCAGCACCGAGCACACGGCTGGGGATGCTGCGTACCCATGGGTAGGCACCGAGCCCCGCACCGCCGCCGGGGCACGGGGAGACGGGCGGCCGTGGCACCTCGCCATGCTCGCGGTACGACGCAGGACCCATGGGCTGGATCACCACAGCTCGTGCTAACGAAAGCTCAGGTTCCCCTGGCATGCCTCTCCAGCTGATTGCAGTGCGGTTTGAAGCCCTAACTGACCTCCTTCTCAGCCACCTTCATGAGGAGCTGAGGGGGATGAGGGCTGGGGGACAAGGGCAGCATGGCGGGTATGTGGGGTTGGAGCTGGGCTCTTAGCCACATGCTTCCATAAGTGCATTCAAACACAAGAATTTAGAGACCTCAACACACAAAAAAAATAATTTAAAAGACCTAGACAAAAAAAAAAACCCGCCAATCTGCCATTCTTACGCGAGGGGAGGAAAAAACCCACAACATTTGGAAGAAGGCTGTGTTGGCTCGGCACTTTCCATCTTTAGGTAATTAGTGTAAAGGGCTTCCCAGGTAAACCTAAGAATAAACTGCAGATTTCAAGAGAGACACACTTCTCTCTGCAGCGAGCCTTCAAAGCGTAACCAGGAGAAGATGCAGAGCTCCAACCAGCTCCCCATAGGCATCGCTTGCCTTGAAGTCTTCAGAGTCAGGTGCAAGTCAAGCTGCATCAAAATTTGAAAAGATATAAAAAAATGACAAGAAGTTTGTCTCTGAAGACAAACACTCCGGCAACTGTGAACGCCTCCAATACACAGCCTGGGCCAATGTTCACAGGCTACTGCTCCCCCATCCCCTTCCCTAAACCTTCCAAAAAGTCCTCTCCTGCCTTCTTAGCTGAGTGGCGCCTTCAGAGCGGGAGGAACAAAAGACTTCCCAGCTCTGAAACCTACTTTTCAGGGCTTCTTTAGATTGCTTTGCTCAGCTGACCTAGTAACAGCTAACCGCTGCTGTACTTTGCTCCTCTGGGAACCAGCCTTACCACCAACCTTTTGTTTTCCTCATAGATGGCTTTCCAGTGCTGGTACCACCAAGCAGCTCCCAGCTCTGCCCCAGACCATCCCGGCATTGCCCTGTTTCTTATTTTATGGGGAGAGGGTTGAGGACAGGGATGGGAAAGGAGAAGAGAGGAGTCATTTAGCAAAGGTCACCGGAGAAGTCCACAACAGCACGGACTTGGTCCTAGGCTTCCTGTACACTGCACTAGCCTCCAGTTCACTAGCCTAACCTGATAATCCTTAAATACTATAAACAAGTCGACAACAACAAAAACCAGCAGGTAGCAGCTTCTACTTAGAGCAAGATGCTCCTAATCTGCTTTTTATAATCCCCCCGGAGCCTTACAGCATCCATACCTCACCCGCTGGCTACGACCACACCCTCATAAGACACTACATACTATTGTAAGATATTACAGCGAGCAGAGCAATGAAAGCTTCAGTAGGACAAGAAGCTGCATCTTGCGAAAAGGAGGGTGATGCTTTCACATGGGATAGCACTGATTTCGAAAAGCTGGCTATTTTCTTAGCAGCTCCCCCCACGCCCCCGACTCCCAGGTTGAGCAATGCAGATGGTAGCTGGACGCCCATGTACACCACATGAGCAGACCAAAGAGCCTGACCAAAGTCAAGGGACTTTGAGCAACCTCAGGAGCAGCCACGCAAGCACAGAGCAGCCTGACAACTCACATGGACCGATTTCTCCTGGGGAGCTTGGAGACTTCTAGGCAGCAAGTCTTCTCAGACCTCAGTATTAAATATAGCTACGTGCGTCCACATCCTCATCTTCCCCGTCTATCCTGCTGCAGCTGCACTTGCATGAAACAGGCCACACATCCAGCAGCACTGGTCCACAACCACGAAACCTATGGATACCGGGGCTGTACAGCCAACCAGTGAATTGGCCCGCTTTGTGTCCTTACAGACGACCTGAGAAAAGACAGGCCTGAGCTCCTGGACCAGTCATTCCTATGGGGTAGAAGGTGATGCTGGAAATGGTGCTTGCAAGGAGCATCTTCTAATCCCCACAAGTCAAGGAGAGGGTTCTCCCTCCATCCCTATCTATGCCTGGCACCCACACAAACAGTGCTGCGAGACCCACCAGCACATCTCAAAAGCTCTGCAGCACCCCATTGACTTTACCTAGCATCTTCAAAGGTAGCTTTTTCCCTCCCTATGCTATTGCAGATATTTTTTAGTCCTGCGAAGTTGTGCAGTATTCACAGAAGCAGAGCACCCAGCAACGTAACGGAGAGTGGACAAATGTCACTTCAGAGATGCATCGGTCTGCCGCTGACCTTCACCTTGCCCTTTCCCATCACAAACTCCAGAGGAGGGAAAAGGAAATAGATATTAAAAGGGAGGCAATACAGGAACATTTTTAATCACCTTCTATAACCTGCATTCTATGGGATTGAAATGTAAAAAGCACCTTTCCCTTATATTATTCAGAAAGCAGCTAAGTTAATGTGACATATTGGTGCGTAGGTGTGCTGTGTGGGCTGGTTTCTCGGGGGGAGGGAGGGAGGGCTGAGGGCTCTCTCTGTGTTTCAGAGAAATGAAGCAGCACAAGATGTACCAGTTGCTCTGGTAACAAAGCTTTTTTTTTTTTTTTCTTCTTACAAGAGCAAAACATCATTTTAAGCATTTTCCAGTTAAGACTTCCTCGCCTGCATGGCAAAAACATGTCCCCGTTTCAGAAACACACACACACCCCATTTGAGTCAGCAAGAAAAGGACCTTCTCTTCTAGAAATATTTTAACATCCTAGGGAAGCTGATAAATTGAGGTCGCCCATTTTCCTTCTGATAAAGCCAGCACAAGTTATCGCATACCAGTATGCCAGCCCAGCCCCTTCCTGTGACCCAGCAAGAGCTGATAAAAAGCCCAGCACCACCTGCAAGCTGGTGCCTAGGGGAGCAGTGGAGACACCCGCCCCGGCACCGCCGTCCTCTCTGCCAGCACAGGAAGCCATCCCAGTGGAAACAATGGCTTAATATTTAATACTGTGCTTGTAATATGGAAGGATTATAAAGCAGCTTGTAAGTCTCGTAAATCCCTTCACTCTCACACGGCCCCTATGCGACCTTGAAGATGCTGGGCAGCCGGTGCCCGCCCCCACAGGTCCGTATCTGGACGTGGATGCGAACGGTCCCAGCCACCACCAAAACCATCCCAGTGGAAAGCAAAGCCCTTGATGGGGCACGTCAGCTCGGCGCTGGTTAACTGCCCCAGTGGAGCAGAGGCAAGGTGCTTCCCTGTCTCAGCCCTATGGAGCAGGCTCTTAGTGCAGCACCAAATGATCGGGGAAAGCTGAGGAGCTACCGAAATCAGAGGGTACCAACCCCTCATGCGTTCGCCTCCATCCGTGACAACCATCAGACCATGACGAGGGATGGCTATATGCGCACGCGCGCATGCGGTTACACTCAGCCTGCGCCACCATGCAGCAAAAGCAATCTCTGAGGAGGTTGAAAACAAAAAGAAAGATCCAAAGGATCTTTCAAAGGATATGACGCTAGGAAAATCTATCTGGCTCAAGTGACAACCAACCCCACAACACCCCAGTCCATTTTATAAATAACAAGAAGGTGGAAAAGGCAAATGCTTACAGTGCACCTTCCAACGCAATAGCTGGCTGTCTAGGGTTAGAGCTGTTTGTTTAGATTGCAAGATGATGGAGAGCTCACAATTCCTTCGGTGGAACTGAGCACCAGGTGCCCTCGGCATGCTCAGGACCACCGCACAGCAGCCACCACCGCAGAACGGGTGTTTGGACGAGGGGTGGCCCGCAGCATGACCCGGTCTGCCGGCGGTGCGCGTGGTTTGCATGCATTCAGCCCGGTCTCTCAAGGCACAGCAGTCAGTCTTCAGCTATAAAAGCTGTGTATGTAAACTAAGCTTAATTCTTTACAGCAACAATCCCCAGGAAACAGTAATTGTGTGCAGCACAGTAACTTCCACACAGCTAAAAGCAACAGTGATTAATTATCAAACTATTGACCATCAGCCTTTCGGAAAGAGAGACAATAAAACAACTGATTATTAAAAACAATTAATGTCATTCTTGACTCAGGCTAATTATCTGAACTGCTAATAATGACCCAGGAACCTGCAGAGTCTGTTCTCACCAGGGCTGACGCAAGGGCCCAGCGCTTGATCAGCAGCAGCCGGGCTGAGCCAGAGCTCAGGCAGGCTAATCATGGCACAGACTGCACATTAGTTATTTTTCTCATATCTCCCCTCCAAAAAAAATTTGAAGAAAGGAAAAAAAAAAAATCTTCTAAAGCCTTTCTTTAGCATATTCACCTGCTAGCCCACCAGCCTGCAGCAGCGGGATGCCCAGGGGTGCCACGAGGAAGGATGCCGCTGTGCAGGGGAGCACCCAAACAGCCCCTGGGAGGGCAGGACGCATGTTACCCCTCCTCGTTCGGCACCTACAAACTCCAGGACAATGTTACCGAGAACAGGCTTGTGCCTGGGACGTTCTCAGGGATTTCACTAGGGGACCAAAGTGTCCCAGCAGCCCTGCTGCTCCCAGCTCCCCCGCAACAGGCGACCTTGGATTTCAAATGCTTTATTCGCCTTCTCATACCCACACACCTCAACATCTTCATCTACTGGGTCAAACCTCGCTTGTGGCAAATGCCAGCTGGATAATAAATAAATAAACCCTGACGAAAGGCCTCGGGATGCATTTCTTCATCCTTTTCCCCCCCATGTGCTGTATCCCAGACAGACACAACATAGTGCAAAGAAGAGCAATGGCAAAACCCGTGCCCTCTTCAAATGGCCACCTAACTTGGGCTGGCAGGGGACAGGGACAGCCCGTGGCCAGGCGTTCCACCTGGGGGTGGCTGGTTGGCACCCCGAGGTGGCTCCTGGGGGGTGACCCCTGCTCTGCCCCATCCCGTGATGATGGTGCAAGGAGCTCCCTGGGGAGCCACAACTGTGAGACCTGCGGCTCACAGATCCCACACGCTCTAAATTAGAGCGCAGAATACTGCTGTGTAATGGCTTAGCGATTATATGGCGTTTACCAGCTAATTAAACAATCAATAGTTATTGTGCAGTTATGGAGTTAGCCCACAGTACTGTATCTTGTACCCTGTAAAATAAAGCCTTGCTAAAGCTCTAAATGGAGAGCCACATCCCCAGGGCACTCGGCAAAGCAGCACTTGGCATTGATGACCATTGTCCTCCCGGTACGGTCGGGAAGAAGCACATGAGTCTGTAATCTCAACATCATTTATTTCCCTGTTCAATGTTGTAAAACTACAAAAGATGAGACAGGCAAAGGTTACCATATGACCTATTTACTGACTTTTTTTTCCACTACTGCAGAGGCTTGCATCAAAATCCTGCTTCGGTGACACCATGCAGAGGCCAGTGTGTGAACGCCCATGGCTAAGCAGGTCTAAAAACACCGGGGGATTGCTTTGGCTTTTAACATATTCAGTGCACAGTAAGTAGCCGACCGCACGTCTTCCCCCAGCTTTGTAAGAATCTGTTGGAAAGGTATTTCTGAGGAAACATCAGGGCCACAGTGCTGTGATTTATCCAGGCAATCTAAGCCTACACAGTATTTTAAGGACTTTTTGCTTGCTTTCTAATGCAAAGTAGAGATAAGCAGTAATAATAATGTTCTGGAGTATCTGGAGCATTTCCTCACACTTTAGATAATGCTCTAAAGGGTCTTAGTGATTTTTATGTTTATAGTTTTGCTTTCAGCCATCAGCTACCTGCTAAAAAGTACCGAGGCAATAGCTCAAATCCCCAAGTCCAACTCATTATATTCCTGTTAGTCATTTCTTTAAACACCTTAAATAAAAAAAAAGAGAGAAAATCCAAGGACACAAAAATCCTCTCCTGCAAGAGCTAGCAAGCTCTCAGTCTTTTAGAGTTTACAATCTGTAACATTAGATGCAGGATTATTAGAAAATAAAGAAAAGCTTCCAATTCAATTAGAGAGATAAAAGATCACCAGTGCGGTCCCTCATTAAAATAAAAATCAAGCTATTCACAAGAGATTGTTAAGCAGTGAACAAGGAATGTTATTTCTCTCTGCAATTATCCAAAGTCAAGAACTTGTGGTTGGGGTTAGAGGAGAGCAAGCAGGGCAGGTCACTGCCGAGGGCTCCTGCAGCGTTCAGGGGTCCCTGGGGTATGGCCAGAGCTGGGAAGCATCATGCTGATGTTTCAACCTGCGGTCCTGAGCAAAGACAGGCCTTTACTTGAAAATACAGAGATCAATCTGAACAAGTTACCTTTGCCTCTGGAGCACAAGCCTCAGAGAGCAAGGCTTTGATTTACAGAAGCATTGTGTACCACCTGAACGGGATCTTCAAATCATGACCCAGAACGCAGGATCAAAGCAACTTGTGCAGCGAGCTTCATCCTGGTGCCCACGCTTCGGCAGAGGGGTGCACTCCCTTTGGGAGCTCTTCACATGCACCAGACTTGGCCAATACAGCTCTTCTACAAGTGAGGAGAAGGCATATGCTGTGGCAGGGGCTCCCCAACCTCTCCAACACAATGGATCCTGAGGTTAGCTCCATGAACTGCTGCTCTCTGATGGCTCCTGTTACTGTGGCAGTACCAGACATTCCTCAGGCTCCCCTCCATGTCAAGCTCAGATATCCTTTAGTTGTCAGAATAATGTAACTATGCACTTTATCCCATGGGATCAATGGGAGGTTTGCACCTTGCACATGTCCCTCCAGGTCCTGGGCAGGACGACTGGTTACCACCAGCACATCTGTAGTCTGCAACGCAAATATGACCACGCGGCAGCGTTAGAGCTGGCTTCCAAGTCGGGTTTTCTGGGGCAAACATCAGGGCTGCAGTCCTGTTTCGGCAGTCTTGCAGCACACAAACATAAGATGCTCTTCCCAGACTGGAATAAGCATCTTGCTTCTGCCTCTTCCCTCCGAGGGAGCTGCTCTGCTCACTCCAGAGAGGGACCAGCCGTGCAAAGGGGAGGTGATGCTCACCAGGTGACCGCTCCTGGCAGAGAGCACAGGGGCTGGACCTGCAAAGCCCGGGCTAGGAAGCCAGCACCAGCGCAGGCACCACAATGAATTATTCCTTCCACATCTAAAAACATAACTAGAGACACGCACAGCCTCCAAGAGGACAGCGATGGTGTACCTCGGGTAGCACCAGCACAGAGGGGTGGGAAAACCTCAGCCCCACTTGAGATGGGTTTGAAATGGCAGTGGAACAAGCATCTAATTACAGAGGACACTGCTCCTAGGTATGGACCACTTCTAAAGCCTGTTTTAGAAGGGAGCCAGAAGGTCTGTGTGTCATGAAAGTTGATCCATTTGTTTTGCTGCAAGAGATAAATATGGTGATGGTATCTGGAGGAAAAGAATCACAGACATCTTATTTCCATGCTAGGTTTTAGGGTGGGACACCATAAGCAGTTATGTATGCTTTGTATCAAAGTCTCCTTTTGTTTATAGAGCGGGTGCTACTCCAAGACTTCAGTTTAACAGAGCTCTGAAGTCAGTCTTAGCCTGAACTCATACCTCATACTTGCTAATTTGGTTTGGATAGCAGTGCTCCTCCCCTCCCCATCACCATCCCGTCTGGCACTGGTACCAAGTGAATCACACCGAGGACAATCTGATTACTCCAGCAAGTTAAAAACCAGTTAAGAGGAGGACTTTTTTTCTTATACAGCAGGAGAAAAAGGGAACACAGAAGCGTTCACCTCCCGGAAACCCTCCACTTGGACATTTCTGGGTGTTTTTACCCCGCTTTGAGGTAACACACAGATGCACCAAAAGAATCAAACACAGCTAGAGGAAACGTGATCAGCAGAGCTGTGCAACCAGCCGCGCCAGCACCAGCTAGCTTATTTCCTTCTTCTGCTTTCCACAAAAACATGACATTTTCAAAAGGCCGTTAAATGCGCATAGTTTCCACTGATTGTTAGAAATATGCACCAGTTAAAATTAGGTCACCCTCTACCACTATTTTAGCAGCTGAGAAGAAAAACAGTTCAGAAGGGAGATCCTGTGGTGGGGAGCACAGGGTGGAAAAACAACCAGTATCAGCAGGGAAGGCTCCCTGGAATATAACCTGGATAAGAACAGTTTTGGTGTGGTGTTTTTATTTTGGTGTTTGTTTTTTTTTTTAAACTTATTCCAGTTCAAAAATTCACACATTTTAAACTCCAGAAGTTCCAGTTCATCTTCAGTTCACTTCAATCTCTCTATCCTTGTACTGATGGGATTAGCCTACAGCAGTGGGACGATGGGGAAACCAGAATTCCGAACAAATATTTCCTGACAGGTAGCTTTTTAAGGACCCTTCTCTTGTCTTCAGCAGGGGCAGCTTGCTGTCTTTTACACCTGACAGGCAAGAGCTGTGCCTTCCAAGTGACCAAGTAAGAGCACGTGAATATATTCTTAGTCAAAAGAGAATACAGGCATGACAGATAAACAGTATCTATGTGCGTGCACAAACACATGAGTACACATATATTATGCCCACGCATACAGAAGCTTTTGGAGAATGGAGCCCAGGGGAGCTATTGTATCCCAGCAGACCCAAAATATTTGGCAAATTCCTCATGCCGCCGTGCCAAGAAACATCTCCCCACCGATATATTAAGTGCAGATAAACCCAGACTTGGAAATATTTCAAGATCATCCACAAAAAACCCACCACCATGATGACAAATTCTGGAAATCCCCCAAGCTAAGAGGTGTTTGGGACAGGTGATATATAAAATATCCACCCTCTGCTAAATTACATTTCTGTAAAGAAGTTCATGGGTTTAAAATTCTGTTCTCCACAGTCCCCTCGCTATTCTCATCTGGAGAGCTGCTTCCAGATGTTTACAGAAATTTAAAACAAGCCTATGGACTGTTGTGTTTCTTCTCCTGCAGCAGGTTTCTGCTGGTGGAAAGGACAGCAGCCAGCCTGCGCGTGAGCAGAGCACTAGACTGTAGCAAACTCATTTGGCAGCCTATTGCAGCTGTAAACTCAGCTCTTAGAAGAGATCGAGATTTATCTATTAAAGCACAGACTTTTCACTCTCTCCTCATCATATAATCAATAAAAAGCAACTGGGGGGAGAGAAAAAAAAGTGATTTATTTTTTAGTGACAGTTTCAGAAGTAATATGAATTGCTTATTATAAGAGCTCTGTGTGCTACACGGTACTGGCACACAAGACCAAAAAGCCCGAGTTCAGCAAGGCTTCTTGTCAGGCCTAAAACAGGTCAAACCTAGCCAAGATGATGTGCTGGGATGTTCAACATGTTCATGTTCAACACATAGCCAAAGCAAACGGGATCACTTCAGGAGGAGCCCTTACCTTATAGACCTGCCCGTAGGTACCATTGCCCACAAGCTCCACCAATTCAAAGATTCCTGCAGGATCCTAGAAGAAAAAGAAAAAAAAAATATAATAAGAAATACTTAAAGATTTCTGCAAAAATAAACATTCAGAGAGAGACCAACAATTCACTGACAAATGTTTTGAGTGTTTTAAGCTTTCCAGGCTGCCCAGGGATTAGCATTACAGCAACGATGAGCAGAAGCACGGCACTGCCCAGGGGGCCGCCCTGCCGAGCCCTCACGGCACAGGCAGCTGCAGCACGGCTTTGCCCGCCTCCAGCATCTGGGCTGGGAGATACCAGGCTGGTGGCAACGAGCAAGCACTGATCCCTCTGACCATCATCTACTTGAAATGGGAACACTCAGTGTATGGTTTAAATGCAATAGCAATTATTTGCTATTAAAACTTGGGGTTTCTTATGCATCAGCTTGGAATAAAACAAGCTAACTGGTGGGATGTCACTTCTGAGCTCAAAACAAGGTTTCCCAGGTGTACTCCTGAGGTCAGTAGCATTAGGTTACTTGGCCTAAATGTCATTTTTGGTTTGCTGCATCCTGACCGTTGATGTTCTGGTTTGTCAGCCGAGATGAACCGATCAAGGGCAGCACTACATAAGGACGCAACGATTTGGAAAGTGGCATTGAAGCACCAAAACCATCCCCAGCCCCCCTCCACCCGGTATGTGCCCAGCTAGGGGAAGGGCACCCGCACACAAGCGCACACGTGTGCAGAAGCCAGAGCGTGCCCGCCAGCACAGTTAAAAGACGATACAAGCCAAGAGGTATGAGGGAGGGTGGGGAAAGAATAAACCAGCACTGCTATTTTCTCCTCTTGGTGGGTTTTCCCCTTCCAGAAGATTTATTTATACTTTTCTGCTCCTCCTCCTTCTCCCGTACTCATTGCTCTAATTTCAGATAGCGCGATCCCCCTGGAAGCCGGAGGATGCAGAGGCGTCCCAGGACCCCAGGGCTGTGCGCACCCCTGTGACCACCCTGCCCACCCGCCCATGGCACGGGTGACCCCAGCACCCACGACATCACCCATCCTCCCTGCTGGATTTTGAGTCTATGCTGGATTTTGAGTCTACTATGCCCTGGGGAGGCCGCAGCTGGAGTGCTGTGTCCAGTGCTGGGCCCCCCAGTGCCAGAAGGACAGGGAGCTGCTGGAGCAAGGCCAGCGCAGAGCCACAAGGATGCTCAGGGGATGGAGCATCTCCCTGGTGAGGAAAGGCTGAGAGACCTGGGCTTGTTCAGCCTGGAGAAGAGAAGGCTGAGGGGGATCTCCTCAGTGCTTATCAGTATCTGAAGGGTGGGTGTCAGGAGGGTGGGACTGGGCTCTTCTCAGTGGTGCCCGACGACAGGACAAGGGGCACCGGGCACAAGCTGGAACACGGGAAGTTCCACTGAAATCTGAGGCAAAACCCCTTTGCTGTGCGGGTGCCAGAGCAGCGGCCCAGGCTGCCCAGAGAGGCTGTGGAGTCTCCTTCCCTGGAGCCATTCCCACCCCGCCTGGACGCGGTCCTGTGCCCCTGCTCTGGGGGTGCTGCTCACGCAGGGGGGCTGGACGGGGGGAGCTCCGGAGGGTCCTGCCAGCCCCCGCCGTTCTGTGATTCGGAGTCACTGGGGCTATCGAACAACGTGGCACCCCAGTGAGCAACAGGCTGCCAGCTGCAATCTCAGAGGATGCAGACGGGTCGATTAACGGCTCTAACAGGCAAAGGAGGATCAGCCAGCAACAATCCTTGGGAGACAGGAGAGGGACACCCACCACCGTGTTACGGACATAGAGGTTTCATTCATTACAAAGCTCGCATCAGTTCAAGATGACTTCTGGGTCCAAAAGTCAAACACTGGGTCTTTGTGAGCAGCTGAGAAGCAAGGTTCAACATTTTAATAACACTGCAAGTCAATTAATCTAAGTCTTGCTGCGACTGTGGCACCTTTCCACCCAGCCCCGGACGTGCGCTGGCACACACCTGCTGAGGTTCAGCATACTTCCATGGCAGGGTCCCAGCAACCCCTCTGATCTCCCCATACATTTAGAAATGCCACATCCCGCTTCTGCCTGTTTCTCCCTCGTACGTGCACCTTCCTCAGGCTGCTGCATGGGAAGCCCCAGGGAGCCCAAGCTCAGCCTTTGGTGGTACCACCTGCAGCAAAGGGTGGGGAAGCTGCTCTGGAAGAGGGTTTGGAGACCACTGAGGACACATCTACCCCGATGCAAATACACCCCAACAAACCTTCAACCAGACACTCAGGCAATGCAGGTGAAGCTGCGGCACAACAGGTTTCTAGCATCCAGCATCTCAGCCGGGTGCAGACGTCCCGTGCCTTTACTGCCTTGGTACCAGGCAGGGAAATGCCATGAACAGATGGGAAAGGGAACCAGCAGTGCACTGGGTTTTCACGAACTGGGTGAGAAAGGAGGAGGGAAACATGGCAGCAGCTGCTGTTTATTTTTTGAGTTTCTTTCCTAAGGGTTGTTCTCTGCAGTGCTGAAACAACTCTGAAAGAGGCTTTTCCAGTGCTACAAGAATATCTATTTTTGAATATGCACTAGGAGATTAAGGGAGAAGAAAGCTGTGCCTAAGGCAGATGATCAGGAGGTCTGGAGAAATATCCAGGGAAGCAGCTGGCCATTTCTGATAAAGAGAACTGCTCTTCACAACACGTTTTCCAACCTCTTTCCACAAATCCTCAAACCAAAGAGTACCCCCTCCCGCCATTCCAGGTCACTTCTCACTCCTCTAGCGTGTGCAAACGTCAGGCGTGGTGGGGCTCCACCAGGTTTATCCGAGTCCATCGATCAGTTGGTTGCAGTACCCGCCAGCCCTGTGCCTGCCTCCACTGCCACCGCCCCGCTTTGGCCAGGGCAGCTTTGTGCTAGCCAGGGGCAGCTCAAGCACCAGGAGGACTTTCCCCCACTGCTCCCACCATCCACAGCTCCTGCTCGCCAAGCGATTTCTCTGCTGCACGTCCCCTCTCCATCCCGTTTCCTCTCCTCGTTTTTCCAGAAGCATCGTCAGAGTAACCGGGCATCTTGCAGCGCGGTGCTGAGTGACACTTCTCCCCTGACTGCTGGCACAAGCCGCCCCATCTCAGCACAGCCATAGCAACACGCCAGGAATGCCGGCAACGTGCTGGCAGCAAGCTCAGTGCAAGGGCTGATCTCTCCTCCCAGCCACGTTGCCCTCCTCAGCCCATGCAGCAGGCAGTCGGAGGGGCAACACTTCGCCCCAAGAGCTGCTCTTCATGCCCAGGAATAATGTGTTGTTAATGGCCTTTCCAGAAAACACACAGCAGAGGATGGGGCAAGCAGAAGGGGGGGGGGGGGAAATCCCTCTTTCCACTCCTGGACTGGCTCCTAGGTAGAGATGAGCTTTGCGTCTTAATGGCTGCTGGGGAATAGGCTGTCCCTGGTATCGCAGGGGACAGGGCATCCTGCACCTTGCACCCTGCAAAGCCCAGCTCAGATGCTTCAGGAGGGTACCAGAGAGCAGCGACAGCAGCTCAGGCAGGTTGGAGCGGGCAGTGAGGGAGGAAGATACAGAGGCACGCTGCATGGGGGCTTTTACATTAGCTAGGGGAAACAAAATCCACCCTGCAGAGCCAGGACGGGGACCAATCCAGGCCAAGCAGGGAGTAATCTCAGACCAAATATAGCCTGCACTGCAGATCAGGGCTCACAGCAGCGTGCTGCGTTGCACTTGGCTGGGGGTGGCCTCAAAGCTCATTACAGGCAGCTGCTTCCAGCCTGGCGCCTACCACCTTCTGCCGATGCCCTCTCCCCCATCGAAGAGGGACGCACAGTCGGTGAGACTTGGACCCTCCTGCTACGTCAGCCTCCTCTTCCCACACCCCAGACTGCTTTCACAAACTATTTTTTTTTCTTTCAACTGAGAACATCTGGACTCAGTAACAAACCCATAAATAAAAGGAAAAATTTGAAGTGATCTGTTTGTTAGGTTAGGAAAAGAAGATGCGCTCTTTTAAACGGGGGGGAAAGAACCAGCATTTAAGACAAACCCACAAATAATTTTCAACTCTACATTAGCTTCAGGCAGAAAAAGATTTGTATGGTTGTGGTAGCACCAGGGCTCTGCCGAAAGCCCTTGTACCAAGGTAGTGTCCCTCCCTCCTCCCCTGCCAGCCTGCCTGAACAAAGGAGGGGAGCAGAAAGGCAGGCAGGGTCAAGGGCAGAGCCAAAACCCAGTGCCAGCCAGGGCTGTGCTCAGGAAACCCTGACATCCACGCACCGCAGCAAGGCAAGGCTGGTTTCAGCCCACATTAACGTTGCCCTGGGTCCGTAGGGGCCAGCAGCACCCACCGCCCCACATGCCAGCTCCAGGAGGGGTGGGCAGGACAGGGGCAGCCGCACAAGCCCAGGCAGGGGTTGCAGAGCCGCAGGGATGCCGGCGGACACTTGCACATCACCAACTACCAGCTATTCCCATTTTAGACCTGCAGTGATGCACAGATCGACCATTTCCTGCTAAGGAAAGAAAGGGTTTATTTTTAGTTTTAAAAAGTAAGCTTTCTGGGGTGGTGCAGGCTCAGCACCCCACTCCCACAAGAGCCCAGCTGCACTGCATGCACGGAGCAGCTTTCTCCATGTGAAGGTGCTGCCGGCCCCAGCACGGCCGCTCGCCGGCCACGGCACACAAAGCCTCGTTGAGGAGGACGAGTTACTCGGAATTTGTGCCAGAAGACACAGGAGCAAACTCGGGCACGGGGCTCTTCATAAAGCAACAAAACACTCAACAAGAGGATCTTTCAGTTGCTCACGGGATGGGAAATGTTTTACACAGAGACACCCCTGGCAAGGGCTGCGTAGATCCAGTGGTCCTCTTGCCAGGGACGGGCTGGCACCCGAGCTCTCCCGTGCCGGGATCTGACCCTGCTTCCACAGCTGCAGCCAGGACAGGCTCAAAAATCAAGTGGGAAATTGTGATGCTCCTCACCCACCTCCCAGGAAAATCAGTGGTCCCAAAGTCTCAGTGGCTAAAGCCAGTCTGAGGCACAGAACAAGGCAAGAGCATCATCTTTTCCAGCAATATCATGGAAAAAAGTCCACTTATTTCGATAAACAGTGTATTTAAAACTGCTGCATTATCAGAAAAGGGACTTCTGTACGTGGATGATAAAGCAGGATGTATCCAAATTTCAGCAACAAAACAAGCATCCTTTTTGAAGGACTTATCGGCGTGGAGCACACAGCAGCGGGGCTCGCAGCAGGAACACGCTCCTCGTTAAAACCGCTCCGCTCTGCCTAACCCAGACCCTGCGGAACTAAAGCTGAAAGGCATCCTCGCCTACGCCATGACGTCTCAACGAGTCCAAGGCACAAAAGAGCCAACGCTTCGCCTGAGGAGACTATTTAGAGAGTAATATCCATATCCAGGGCTAAGCCAGCTAAGGGTTGAGAGCTGCAGGTGTGTATCGTGTTGGTTGTGGTGACCACAGAGCTAGCGGATCACCAGTTAGCTGTCCTTAAATACAGCCACACAGATTTCTACAAACACAAGAAACATTTATAGACAGTCTGTACACCAAACTCGCTTGTTTTCCTTGAAGGAGCCTCGTTTTCCTCCCTTCTAGCCCACACAAAATGTATGTAGCAGAAAGGGTTACATGAGGAGACAGTGGAGAGATGCTTGGGGGAACCGAGGGGCACACCAATTAAACCACAATTGCTGTGAATGTACGGGAGGGGAAATGAGAGATCAGAGCCTCTATAATCATTGTGCACTTAGTCCCCCAATTCTGAGCAGCTAATGACAACTTCCAGACAAAAATCATGGAGATAACCAGTCATTAAACAAATGTTATAAACCCTAGAGAAGGAAAAAACACTACGTAAATGGAGGCAGCACGCAGTTATGGGTCAGTAACAGAGGAGCATCCCCAGGCACTAGTTAGCTGAAGCAATTCCATGGCACTAGGAGAGGGTTTTTTAATCTCCACTAAGAATAAAGCCTGTGCAACTAATGTTCCCAAACATCAGGATTTTATGAGCCTCTGCCTTACAGCTCCGTAACAAAACAGCCTCAACAGGAGATCCCATTAAACTCAAGAACCAAAGTAGGCTTTGGTTCTTAAAACTCAAGAACCCTCAAGAACCAAAGCAGGCTTACAAAGCCATTTACTCACGACCCTCAATACTAGACCCAGTGAGCTCTGTCTGTGTGCAGGTGCCTCTGTTTAGGTAAGTCCTGGCAGTCACAAGGAGAGATTTTGGCACTGGGAAGCACCAAAGAGTCACTCTTCCCTAACAGTTGGCTCTCGTAAATTAATGGCAATGCCACGGCACGCAGACAGCACAGGAGAGCCGTAATCCCACCCAGCATCCCGCAGCTTGGCATGACGGCAATGGGCAGCACTCTCAAAACAAGTGGTTGTCTTGAGATGTAGTGTACGTACAATACTGCCTGGAGAAAGCAGAGTCTTCTAACCCCACCAGGCTCCAACCAGGGGAGGAAGATCATTAATTCAGAGTGTGAGAAAGGCTTCGCAAGGAATGCAGGAGAGACAGAAAAGCCCTTCAGCAATACAGTTCGATACATAAAATTGTCACCAGGGTAATGTATTTCTGATTATGCAAAACATCGCTATGAGGAACGAGTATAACGATCAAGCCTTTAGTTCACATACTCTATACTTGCTCAGATTTTGCTTCCCAAGGCTAAATGCCTGAGCTGGGCCATGCTCCATGAAGCCATCCTTCACGTTGGCAAAGTCAGAACCTCTGTAGACAGCCATGCGTATCTCCCAAGCATCAGGAGCCGAGTAACCTCAAGCTCTACAAAGTCAGCTGCTATTCATTCTGAAGACGCATCAACTCACCCATTTTGCCACACTTTTTACACTGACTTCTACAGCAGGGATTGAAGCACTTGTATGATTTGACAAAATGAGGTCCAGATCACCTTGGGAAAGCTACCCCAAATGGCACGTAGTTTGGAGAAAAATTGAGGGGTTTGAAGAGTACTTGAAGACACAGCTGCTTTTTAGTAATCAACTAGTTAACTAGAAGTGCCTTGGACATGGAGACAACAGCCCTGTTATGAAGATGGACCACACAAGCCAGGAGAGGACTGCTAATATATCTGCAGACAACAGCAAGCAAAGCGGAAAGGCAGAGACCAAGGCAACAGAATATTGATCGAGTTACCGGGATCTTCCAGAAAAAGAGGGAGGGGACATTACCTTTTTGAGCTTCAAACACCGCCTTTCCATCACACAGACATAGCCCTAAGCCTACCCATTAATTAAAGCAGCGCAAAAAAACCTCAACAGGCTGCACAGATTTTTGAGATATTTTGCTTCAGTTCTAAGACAAGTAATGAAGCAGAACCATGCTGGATTACTGGGTGCTATTCAGCCCTCACGGGGATTGCTTGATCTCATGTCTTCTCCTCCTAGCTTTGGTACTTTTCCCCTCCTTCGCCCACCCATCCAGAGACTCATAAGACAAGCTATCATCAATGCCATCTACCACTGCACCTCCTGCCTACTCAAGCAATACAAGCTGCTCTACTTGGAAGAGTAATAAGGAACCCGCCGAGGGTTTTGTTTTCATTTTGAAGAAGCAGTTTGTCCTCCCTCACCCCCGAACACCCAGCTCCGTATCTTAAACGAAGATGTTAGTCAAGAAACAACACTCCTATATGGCATAAGAAAAACTGTTGTCAAGGCTATGTTATTAGCAGAAGAAAAACTTCTCCACTTGACAGCTGAGAGAAGCTTGTTTACAAATTTATTTGAACCATTCCTCTTCAGCATCTCATGAGGAACCGTTCCTCTAGCCCCTACCGAAAGCCACTTCCGTGCTCTGCCCATCTCCTCTTCCTGAACCATAAATCGGCTCTCCCAGGTCTCCAACACTCCTCTCCCTAGCTTCTTGCTGCAGTAAAGCTCCAGTCACCACACATGCATCTCTTTCCTTTCCAAAACATTAAGTCCTGCCAATAGCTGGCAATAGCAAAATTAAATAAGAACTAATCACCACATTGGGCTTTTCAGTCAATAAAGCTGGATTACTTCTTCAACTATTACCTGTTCAATTTAAGACCTAAGTGTGGATTTGTAGCCACCAGCCAGCAAAGGTATAGCCAACACCACTACTGAAGGACGAAAAGAAAAAGCCCCCCATGCACATACGCAGTCCAGTCCCACTTGGTCCTGCTGATGCCAAACACTGAAGCTACAATATATTAACCTATTCCAGTCTTCCTGCTCACAGATCAGCACTTGCACCCACTAGAGTTCTTCTGACCTAGTTTCTCCTTCCTAACATGTCAACAGAAAAAGCAGCTATTCTATACACCCTCCACAAATATGAAACATGGGAGCTCTAAGCCAGTAAAGAACACTTACAGACCTGGAAACAAAGATTTTCCAAACCAATATGATGCATTTGTACCCCTGCAGACAGCAGGTCCCACAGCCCAAGATGCAGTAGCGATACCAGGAGAGGACAATGACTACACTGACATATATAAAGCTAACCTTCCCCCAACAGGGCACGCTGGAGCAGCCCAGTCTAAGGAAAAGCCATCCTCAAGCAACACACTTACACTAATCAAAACAAGAAGGGTCCAAGCCTCCTCTCCATTCCTTCAAAAGCCTGACCTAAGCATTGCTAGCAACAAGGTGACCCCATCTCATCCTGATGTCACGCAAAGCAAGAGGCAACGGGTTTTGACTTGAAGCTAATGAAGATTAACGTCTGGCCTCCCTGAGTCTCACCATGGTAAGCTGATGCTGACTGAGATATTCAATAAACCTTAAGACATACAATTCTACTTATGCTTCACTTGAAGCTGGACTCCCTCCAAATCGGACAATCCTCTCTCATTTTTAAAGCTCTACAGCACATCCCATAGATTCCCCAGGACGGACTCCATGAATTATTTGCAGTTTTATGATAAGCCCTCCTTCCAGTTCACCAAAGACTGTTCATCTAGAAGAGTTAGAAGTCAATCAGTCCAGAAGCACCAGCAAAAGCACTACTAAGTGAACCCTGAGGTTTTCAACACTGTGTTAGATGAATGCAGCCTCAGTACAATCAGCCACTTCAACATATGCCTAATTCAAGCACACAACTTCAACGGGACAATATATAAAAGGCTTGGCTAAGCTCAGTGTCTCTAAAAAGCTACAGTGCCAATTATAAATCATAACTATAGTCCCCAGAAGATCTAAAGTCACTACCAGTATAGTACCACACTTCTTCGGATGCAGACATCAATTAGAGCACAGCAGCTGGACACTCTCCTCACTGGAAGTCACTTATCTGCAGTTTCAGACCAATAAGATATTATTCCTAAATGTTTAGATCTCATCCCTCTGAGAAATAGTGTTTCACCTCGGCCAGCAAGTGTTTGCATCAAGCTGAAATTGCTAGCTACTAGTAAATGCTGTCAAAGGTTTATGGGGTCTCAGAGGAGTTGGTTTAATTACTTACCAAAGCAGCTGTTTTCGGGAACTACAGCCTCTTAACATACCTCTCCTAGAGGCACACTTTGAAAAGCAAGGTTGCTGCCAAGCTCACACCAAAAGCAGACGGCCCTCTCTCACGTACAGGCAAAAATTCAGTCTCCAACAGCAGGTCACATTTGTGGTTTGGTCTGTTGCTGTCTGTGGAGGTGATGGCTCAGAAGCCAGTTTGCACCTTTCCAAGCCACTGCAGACTGGACATGCCAGCTTCTGCAGCCCTCACAGGAGACTGCTGAAGTCAGCCATCTGGGATTGCCTTTGTCAAGAAAAGGCAGCCTTGCTCCTTCCTTGTAGTGAGAGCTGTGGCCAGAGAAATGCCTTAAAAATAGGAGAACGTCTCACTTCCAGATGCCTTTAGGAACAACAAAAAAAAACCAAACAAAAAGCCAAGCAATCTTAAATCGCTTTGCTTTTTAAAAGTGGGATGGTTTTGCACCTCTCTGTCTGTTTTTAAGTTATGGTTGAGGGTGTGGGCTGAGCTGACCAGGGAAAAGTTGACAGGAATGATACAGCTGTGCCATGGTCCCTTCCAACCTAAACCATTCTATGATTCTATGATGATTGTGGCACCAACAACCTACAGACTACAGCCTTCAACAGCAGGGATCCGTGCAACAACCAACATAGAGGCCGGGCACGTATGCATGCACACCAAGGAGCCTCAGAAAGATGTAAAGCCAAGGGAGAGCTGAGAAGGCATCTGGGCCAGAGCTATGACCATTCATGTTCACCCAGCAGCAGCAGATGAACATTACAGCCAAAGATACCACACCTGGGAAGGCTTGGTCTTGTGGAGCTGCTGCAGACCCTTCAAGCCATCTGGACAGAACAGGAGCAGGAGTTACACATCGGTCTTAAGAGAGACAACATGGGTGGAGAGCCTTGCCCATCAGAAGTCACTACATACCAGTTTAAAGTGACTGCCATTACTTTTTCATATTTTGTTGAAAACAAGGCAGAGTCCCTATACACGTGTCTGGAGAAACATCAACTCCCTACTGGATTCAGTTGAGTTTCTCACACCAGACCAATTTTCACAGCTCTCTGGAGATGGAGTTATCTTCTGGTTTAGTGCTTTTCGAAGAGTCTACCCACTGCATGTCACTTTTCATCAGCTCCTTATGGCTGGTTCTACAAGGCCTGGTCAACAGAGGAGGATCAGATAACTCTCCAGTAGCGGTAGTTTCAACAAATGACTATGGGAAGCAAATTACATCGAATTATTGAGCGTTCAACGAGCTGCAGAACTCTGCAAGATGCAGCCAATAGACTGTAAAAAATACAACTATACTCAACAAGCTCCCAAAACCATGCATTATGAACACGTTGTTTTCATGGAATTGCCTTGACAAAGCAACAAAATTATTTAAAAGATTATCAAATACATGTTAATTTGCGTGTTTTGTACCTGGAAAGACCTCTTCCACTCAAGAGTTAACTAGTTGCAGGGAAGGGGGAGGGAAGGCTTCTCACCTTTTTCCTACTTTTCACAGGCTGCTTTGAGTAATGCCAGACTCGACAGGGAGTCTGAAGGTTTGGTCTTGACAGACGCTCACTTCAACTGGGGGGGGAAACAAGGTCCCACAGCAAAAAGCAAGCTCCTGCCTGATGTACGCCAAAAAAAAAAAAACAGCCTGAAAGTCAGAGACAATCCTCGGTCGCTGAAATGATTTGCAATAATTTTTTGCCAGGTCACAAAGTATTTCCCATACCAAGACTTCTGTATTTCTTGGTGGCTTCTTACCTCTTGTAAATTCAGGAAGATGCTTTTTATTTCAAATCCCAATGCCCCAAGGTGCTAAAATTGGGGGGGGCAAGGACTATTTACTTTCATTCATTTGATATATGCATTACAATAGCACTTCAGCCAAGATGAAGCGGAGGGACCTTTCTCACACAGGCATCCTAGGAAGATGCACCAGTTTTGCTTTGAAAGTCACCATGATGCCCTGTAAATCTAACCACCACCTTTTGCTTTACGGGATCAGTTGAGCTCCCTGTCAAATTACAGCCCCGTGACACCTCCCTGCCTTGGGAGCTCTCTGCTAGCTCTGGTCCCTGGAGCTAGCCGTGACATTATCTGGCTTCTGCATAGCAAAATGCTCTTGCTAGAGCTCCAGTTCTCTTTATTAGGTCTCACAAGCAGGCTGGAAACATTAACACAACATGCACACAGCAGCACAGCAAGTCCTGTAAGACCACAGGTACCAGCCTGCTGAAGACCAGTACAAAATAGGAAAACAAAGCAGGTGGAGAAGTCCGTAATACCCAGATTTTCAACAGAGAAATCCAACCTGGCAGCAGACCAAGCCCTCCTGCAGGCACAAGGTGCCCCAGGAGCCCAGCATCCACCAGCTGCCCATCTCACCCCTGCCCACCATCCTTCTCCATGCTCAGGCATGGAGGAAGCTCTTCAGGTCCACCTCCTCCAACACAAAAAGAGACAACTGCACGTCCCCTAGCAGGGTTTGGCCCACGGTCATAAGTGGCGCGATTAATCATGTGGGTGTAGGGATGTGAAAAGGGGATGGGAAGCATTCGTAACTGCTTCTAAATTAATTGCTGTTGTTATTTGATTTGCTAAACCCTCCAGGGCTAGATTTTATTTTAGAAAACTATGACCATATCAGATTAATCAACTTAAAATAAATGGCCTCGATTTATTTATTTCTGCTGTATCTACTCTTTAAGCTTGGCAAGTCACTGCATTCATTCCATCCTGTGAAAGAAAAGAAAACAACAGCAGGTTTGATTCATTGTTATTTTAAAGGAACCTCTACAAAGCTTTGCGAGTTTAAATGATGGCAAAGGTATGCTGTGAAGAAGGACAAGTGCAAGGCTGAAGCTGGTTTCTATACGCCACAGACACCAGCTCTGTGCTGGGAGCCCACCAGGAGAGTCTCCACACACAGTCCAAGCAAATCAGATCTATTAACCAATATTTGGGACATCAGAGAGTGGAAAGATGCCCTACCACACAGCAAAGCCCGATGAGCAAACACAACAGGAGCCATCCCAGCGCGAGACACCCAGTCCCAGCCACAATTCTTGCAGGAAAGTCCCGCCGGTAAGGGAGAAGTTTAATCTTCTCTAGCCAGATTTCACTGTTCCTGAATCCTCTGGAAGTTGGGTCAGCATCCTTCCCCCCTCCTAATCCCCTGCCCTCAGCTTTAGCAATGCAGCGATGCCTCTGCCAGCAAACTAAAAAGAAAAGCCCTCACATATATTATGCTGAAGAAAATTAATCTTGTGTTCCACAGAACATTAAGTGGATTGCATCTACAGCCTCCAAGGAGAAAAATGTTGATTTCCATGTATCTCATGCTATTATTCACTTCTATTAGTTTTTCTACCAGCATAACATTAGTCATGATAATTTCCCATTATTCAGAGCTCAACCGGCTCAACAGACCAAGCCATGACAGCAAGAGTGGGACCTGTGTCCACAAGGAAGATCAGACCGCTGTGGCACTTCTCCTGCACTGGACAACGTTCAAGGTGAAGGACAAAGCCAGCTTCATTATTTTCTTTTGGATTACTTCATGGCAGGATCACCCTTGAATATCAATGCCTCCTTATAACACTATCAGAACAGCACAGATCCTTTAAAAGAAAATTGCTAGCATCACTTGAAATGTACTATTAAACTAGGTACAGCAAACATGGCGAGGTGGACATTTCTGACCCAGGGGCACCAATAAAAACTGGAGGTGCCAGATCTCACACCCAGAAGGGAGCCCTGAGCCCCAGCCGAAGGAGAACATCATCTCCCGTGGGTGATCCCCACCGTGTGTGGGAGCACCAGCTCCCCACCCGTGGGCACTGCAGCCACCACCAGCCCCCCTCCTAAACACCCTCACCAGCAAGGGAAGCCCAGCCCCCTCTTCCCTGCATGCCGAGTAACATTTGGGGAAACCATTCAAACCATTGCGAAGTGCCACCAGCTGACTTACTAGAGTTTTACACTTTCTTTGCAGAGGTGTTAATGACTCTAAAAAAGCAAAAGACTCAGATAAGCAGCTTTAATACCATTTATATGCTTACCATTAGGAGAAACTGAGAGAGCTTGCAAGGGCCAGACTCTCAGAGGGCGGCATATCCATTGAAGCTGCTGCTCATGTGAGAGGAGTGTAAATTACTCAGCATGGAGAAAGCAAGATCAAAGCCACTCCAAAAGGATGCAACCCACTGCCAGTGATGCAAACTCAGCCCAAGCTTTTCTGAGTATTTCACAAGCAGGCTGACGAGTTTAAAAGGCCAAAAGGAGCATTTTGATGATGCTGCACAAAATAAGGAAGGAAAGGAAGAGAAATATCAGGAGATGTGCTTCTTTCTAGACACGATACACGACCAAGAACTCAGCCCCAGCTTGGTGCATAGAGAGACTCACACTTTCCATTTACATCTCACTGGTCTGCACAGGGAAGAGAAACATAATTTCTCAGCTCTAATTCCCAGGCTCCATCCCCTTTTTTATAGTTCCTACAATAATTTGAATTCCACACAATAAACGTCAAGAGCTAATAAGAAAACTCTTATCGGATGAAGTAACTTACAGCTTCCCATGCGGGCAAGACAAAAAGCTAATGGCTACAGAAGCAGATAAGGGTGCTTATAACCAGAAATCAAATCCACACAGGAGTTTTAGCAACAACACACTGCCTCAGAAAGTAAAACAAATAGCACAACAAATTCTGCCCGGCCACCCTAAATCCTCAGGGCCGTGTCTGTGGCACCCAGCATCACCTCATCCCACCTAGCAGATCCAGCTGGCCCATCACCGTCTCTCCGGATCAGAGGGGAGGGCAGCTGCAGCCCTTTTATTGTAAGCAATTGCGATGCATGCTCAGCTGAGCTCAGGTCCACCTTATAGCCCCAGGCTACAGCGAGGAAGACAAATTACTATGAGACCAAGATGCCCTTGTAATCCTTTCCTCCTCTGAAGGCCTGATGTATTGGAAAGGAATATTTCATTACGCTGGGGAACCAGTCCAGCGATCAGCATTTCCCCAGAGTGCAAGCGCTCTGAAGCCAGGATGGAGTTTTCAGTCGGGGTGCTACTATAATTCATGCTGTAACAAAATTCAGAGTTCTGCCACTGGATCCATCAAGAACCCCAACATTCAGACAAAAAATTAACCCTGTTAACTTTAGCATCCATCCCAGGGCCCAAACAAACTCCAGCACCACGTCTCCCCGTTGCAAGATCCAGATTGTTCAGTAATATTGAAACACGTGGCAGGTTGCTGGCAGCATGGTCGCACCTTGGGCTCCCCACATCCCTTACTCTGAAGCAGAGAGGCTGGATGTGATCCTCGCCACTGAGTTCGTCCAAGAACTCTAACCTGTTGGGTATTATCTCCCCATCCAATTTCCCTCCTGAAAATTGACACAGGCCTGTAAGTTATTTCCCTTCCCTCATGTCCCAGATCTCACTCTGTGTTGGCAAGTATACAAGAACAGCATTTATTCAAAGGAATTTGCTCAACAAGTCTTGCAGACATGAAAACCACATTATCTAATCTTAGGAGAGTGTAGCTTAATGGCTACAGCACAGGGTGAGAGGCCAGAGGGTTTGACTTCTACTCCCAGCTCTGCCAGGGCTGCATCACCTGTAAATCAATCTAGAGAAGATGCTTGACCCCTCCTCACCTTGATTTCCCCTGCTATGAGACTATCCTAGCATTCCTTTCCTCACAGGGGATCTTATCTATAAAGTCCTCATTAGCATCTGAAAAGTGTTATGCATCTCTGGATGTGTTTGTAAAGCAAAGTATGAAAGAGTGGAGAAGCACCACTGGCCAAGGAGCCTGGAGACACATCCTCTTCAGTGTATTCAGGCAAACTGAACTGCACTGCACTCCACATCTGTGCTTAGAGAGAAATTTTAATTCTTTCCCTCTACAGGAAAAAAAAATTAAAAAATCAACCTATTTCTTTCTTCTTGAGAAAACTCAGAATTCTGGGTCTCTACAAGTCAAGGAAATCATGCCAGATTCTTCCAGCGAAGTATCTAGAGACACCACCACCTCTAGCTAGTCACCTGCAGAATTACCCCATAGGCAACACCGCCACAAAACAGAATAACCTTCCCTTTCCCACCCTGGCTCTGGGCCCCACTGAGCAGCAGAACTGAAGAAAAGCTAAAAGTCTACTCTTACTGTCCTACAAAAGCTGGATGTGGAGATGGGGTAAACCCAGACCCAGCACATCTTTCCCAGTTGCCTCGGCTAACCTTGTAGGTAGATCAACCTACACATCAACCGCACCAGTGCCAGCAACAGCCACTGCACCAGCTGGCACTGTTCCAGTACAGCAAGCCCTTTCCTCCTAGATGGGTCCACAAACCTCCTCCTTCCCCCCAGGGGGCAAAAGATAGTGCAGTGAAGGACAGAAGGTATGTCCACTCTGGTCTAGCTACATGGAACAGAAAGGTCTCGGAGGAGCATCTGGCCCAAGAACTTGAAGAAAAAAAAAAGCTCAGCTCTTTTTGAAAGAGAACAGAAAAATGACCTATTGTTCCATAATTAATGAAAAGCAGAAGAGGTTTTAAGGACTTATTGAGAAACAGGGTAAGCATTAGAAAGCATATTTCAATATTTCATGATCACAAGGTGAGCTGCTTGCATAATACTGACAAAGACCATAAATGCTGATATCACAAGGCAGTTATGAAACTTGGGTTTTAAATGCTGAATAACAATAACATAGTAATTAAGTCTGTTAAGTGATTTTTCTTTCCCCCCTCCCCGCCCTTAACTGCAAAGCAGATGCTGCAACCTTCAACTGAGGCATGACTCTCTGGCAAGGTGCACACGACAGAAGCCCCCTGGTCCCACCACCTCACAGCGCCAGGGATCCATCCCACCCACAGCCTCGCCGCCAGCCACATCGCTTCTTCAGAGCTGCCCCAGGGGAGGCCTCAAGATCGCACCAAGGGAGAGGCTGTGAACCTGTGAGGAGCATGAGAGCGAAGGAACAAACCTGAATAACTGCACTTTGCGAGTTAACTGCTAAACCCTGAGCAAGGTTCTCAGCCTTCCTCCCCGATGGTTTTTGACACGAGCACGTGCTCTCATGAATTGCTCCAGTGTGACCAGGACACACGGTCTCCCCTTCAAGACACATAATATAGAGCAGCAAAATGTCATGAAAATCAAGGGCAAACGAACACAGAAGACAGTCCCTCCCCCTACCACCACTTCTATTTTTAGGCAGCCAGATTAGCTTGGAGCAGTTTTACTCATTTCTGGTAATGAGAAGGGCTCTTGCATCTTCTCTCGAGGACGTTTCCTCTGTGCAGGCACTTTGCTTTTCACTCCAGCAGCACGGAAGAGGTCATGTCAACCGGTGAAAGCAAAACCACGACTTATTGTGAAAAGGTCTTGAGAAAGCGACTCCAGCTTTGAACGTCTGCACTATCTCTCTTGTCAACCACACTGCTTTGTTCTTTGGGGGTTATGGTCTGTCCACCTACAAGGCATCCCTCCCTTTGAACTACATAATAAAGCCTTTGCCTACTCAAAAGTGTAATGCTTTTACTCCACCCACTTCTCAGAGGTCGTGAGCTGGTACACCTTGGAAGTGCAGGTCTCCATGTAAAGAACGTTTGGCCTTCCCAGGCCTGAACACATGTAAGATGTGATGGAGGGGCAGCCCAGCCATCCTTCAGCCTGTAATGCCCTACTCCAACACAGCAACCCCAACTCCACTCATGGCAAAGAAACTATGGCCCTCCCGGGGCACCCCCAGGTCTAAGGGCCCGTCTGGAGATCACCCCAGGAGGAGCTGACACCTGGCATCCAGCTGCTCAGTGAAAGCCAACAGCACTGCTTTGCTCTATCAAAGAGCAAAAACCCTCCTTACCATAGGTCCCCTCTGGTGCTGAAGCTGACAAGGATGGCAAGAGAGGCATGATGAGAGCTCCCCAGAGCTGCCACAGCAGCAGGACCGCTACGCTAATGCTGGGAACTTGCTAAAGAAGAGGATGGTAATTATCAAAGGAGCAAGACAAAACAAAGATGTGTTGAAGATTTGGGTCCCACTGTGCTGGCATCTTCTTTTCAGGAAGAGCTGTTCCTCTGTCCCTTAGAGAGATCTATTCCTAGGGTACTACACATCCATTTTCTGTAATGCAACCACTCAATGTCCTTTGGCTGCTTCAGGTTGCCTTGACAGCAACTTCTGGGTGCAAAGCTTTCTTCTTTCAGGTCCACCCCTTCTCATCTCCTCAAGCCTCAACCTTCCTCCACAGCCCTTCACCACCACCCTCCTCTCTCCTTGAGGACCACACTGGTGCTGCGTAAGGCAGCAGGATCTGGTAGTACGGTCTGGTCTGCAAACAGGAAAATGAAAGCATGGCAGAAACAGCTCGAGGATCTCTGGCTGTTGTGGTGCATCACTCAGGGAAGAAAGAAGGCAAGGCCTCACATATTTATCACCATTTTTTCTTCTGATTTTTCAATAAACTACTTGGAGCCTTCTTTTTACCCTTTGGATTACAATCTTTTAGGAAGGCCTTTTTTCCATGCTTCTCTACAATTATGAAATCTAGGAAACAAATACTCCCCTCTCAATTAACTTCTGGTGTCAGGACTTCACAGGATTTCATGACCGCTGACAAAATCATCAGGCTTTTGACAAGTTAAAAACCCTTTCCCAGGAGCAAGGTGCCCCTCTCCCATACCCTTCTCCTGCCCCCCCTGCTACGTGAAAGGGCAGAGAAGAGCATGGCTGGGGCACCAACCCCCAGGCTGAGCCCTGGAGCTAGTCCTCCTATCGCTTCTTGGTGAGCTCCTGCCCCTGGTCACAAGCACCTTCGCACCAGGCTCTCACTTTCTTCTGTGGATTGCAAAACCTCATTTATTGAGGAGAAACACTAGTTCAATATGAGGAAGCATTTAAGACAGCTAGTAGATGATTAACAAGTGAGCACTCAAGCCAATTGCTACAGGAGCACCACAGGTTCCTTATAGCCATAAAAAACTTCTCATCCTGCACCCATCTGGCAGACGTCTGAGGTGTTCATGGAGAGATTGTGCCTGGCAAAGCCCTCCACGCAGAGGACGACAGGGCCACAGACTGTTAACTCTTCACCTCCCTCTCCCCCAGGCTCCTAACCACAGGTCTCCAGCCCAGGGCTCCCTATCAGTGGCATCCCAAGAACCTTCCCATGGAGGACCTTGCTCCTATCTTCCCACTCTCCCATCACCCAGGCTGCCCCCAAGACCTCCCTCCCCGTACTAAGCCCTTGCCGGGCAACCTTTGCAAAGGTGGCCATGGCTTTCCATGTTCACTGCACAACTTAGCACCTACCCACCTCCCTCCCACCAGCAGGCACTTGCCCTTGGGCCAGCTGAGACGTCTGGCAGGAAGGAGAGCTATCAGGGTCCCCACCCTCGGGCAACATCACGTCAATGCAGAAGGCTGGAGAGGAGAGGTACAAAGTGTGTTGTGTGGCTCTTGCAAACTGGAGCCAAAGAAGAAGTAGCATTTCTGCTCAGGGCCTTTGCCTAGAGTCCCCCAGAGCCAAGTAAAGGTGTTTCAGCACTCTTAAGTATCAGCTATTTTTAGGCAACAATATCCTGAATACCCTTCTTCACCCTGGCTTTTATATCGCACAGTGAAGAAGTTACCGGGATTTGGCACTTCCTTCTTAACAGGCCATCATTAACAAGTGACTCACATTATATTGCAGCATGAGTCATCTTGGCAGAGGCCACCATCATAAGCAACAACTAGTCCTCAATTATTTCCTTCAAGTTGAATTAAAGGTATATTGTTATGCTAATTTTACATCTGCTCGATCCTATCTTTCCATCCACTCCCTCCAGAGCAACCTGGGGTTTCACTTCATGGCCCAAATTGCCTCTGGAAGAGCTTTTCCACCGCGGTGTAGTTACAGGTTGTCACAAAACCTGGGCACGCCAACGGGAAGTCTTCTGGATGGGTTTTCAGCTGCAGCATCTAAGATCTAAAGCAGTTCCCCGTCCCTCCTCCCAGTGCTGCTCCACAGGGACAACAAGCTGCTGCCCCTGCCACCTTCCCGCTCTCTTCATACATTACCGTGACGATTTTCCAAGGACCTGGGGCTTGCCCAGTGCTCAGACACAGCCACCTTCAGGCTGCCACACCACATCACTGCCCCCAAGAGCAGGGCCAAAGCCCAACAACAAAATCACTTTGTAGCCCAGCTACACCTGAATACTGAAGAAACTGTTACAAGCCGTCAGCAGGGCAGGAGGCATTTTCAGCCATTTTCTAGCCAAGCAGCCCACATTTCAGCGTGACTCCAGCCTCTCCCCTCCATTTACCCCACACACAACGTACCCATCACAGCTCCCCAGCCAGTGAACCAGGAGAAGACAGCATCCCTGCCAGGGCAGGGCACAGTCACCGCTGGGCACTTGGCTCAGGGAACGCTGTTTTGCCCATTAGAAAACCTGGCCATTACCAGCCCGGTCACCAGTGGAGCACTCTGTGTTTGTATTTATAGCAGTCAAACACAGTCACATTGGCTGCGAGGTTCACTTTGGAGAGCATTTGTAAACTGCTCTCACTACTGGAATCCCATTTAGCTATTACAGCCTCTTCAGCCATACTAACACACCAATCCCTGCAGAATAGCAATAGGAAGAGCAGAGTCATCACACTATTTACTGAAGCTAATCAATACGTAAAGGCTGAAGATTTATTGCAGTGAAGACAGCCTGTCTGCATAGCCAGAAAATGCATTTAAAGCCCTTTTAATTTTGTTGCCTCTGGTTTTGCTCCAGGAACACAGTCTGCTTGCACACCCATCTTTCTTTCCTCCCAGAACAGTGGCATCTGCAGATGCACGAGAGAAGCCCCCCACGAACACCTACTAAGGGGATTCAGTGGGAGGATACAACACAAAAAACCCACAAGTTTAAGGGCAGCACCCCTTCCTTTCCAGCCAGGTTTCACGTGCAAGAACAGGTCTATGGCTAATTCAGCATCTCCCATGTAAGTGAGTAGTTTGGAAAATTTTGGCCTGTGCTTTGAAGAAGGTCTATGTGCCAGGTACAGGGACACAGGCACACTAGCCCATCACACTGTCCTGCTCCACTCAAAAGGGAACAGTTAGATCCACACTTATTTTATATATTTTTTTTAAATATTTTTTTATTTAAAAAAATATATAAAAGAACTTTGTAAGTACCCCCACAAATCACACAGCATTCCTGGCTTGCTGTGTTTTGGGGGTGACCACCTGCAGAGCTGAGATACCACCTGGGTATCACGACTAGTGAGCCACAACTGGAGAGATCCCACGAACTGCACCATGAAAGCTTGTGCTCTGGTTTCATCTCAGCTCATTGTCTGGGGAGCAGAGGCACGGCAGGCAATAACCAGCAGGCTTAGTGCTCCTGGAGCAACATCAGGACCACCAGCTATGGGTAAATGCAGCTGGTTTTGGTCACTGTATCAGCTATATGGCCCACAGTGTTAATACAGCTAAGAAAGATGGCAGTGAGGTAGGGAGGAGATCTGTACTTTCACTTTTGCCAGTTTATCTCAAAATCTTACAAAGCTTTTATGCTTGTGTATGAAAAAGAAAGGAAGAGGCAAATATATTCTGATTTACAGGGAGATTTCTATTGTTGCCTGGACATCAAACAGCACCCAATTAGTCCTGCAAGGATCTGACCCACAAATTATGAAAATAAATGCCTCTGAAGCTTTGATCTCTTGTATTTCTGTAGCGTGCTACAGCGGTTATTAGACATATTTTACTAGATTCAAGCTGTGTGATCTCTTCTCCGGCGAAGGCTCTACCGCCTCCAATGAGCCCTAAAGTCTCCATCCAGCAGATTAAGGGCATCGTCCCAAACAGTCACTTCTGTCACGCACTGAACATATAACTCAGCTGGCAGTAGGCTTTTTACTTCTGCGTTTCAAAATTAAGAGCAAAGAGAATTATTATTTTTTTTTTTTGGGGGTGGGGGGAGAGTGTCAGCCACCTAAATTAAATTTTTGATTCTTTGTTAGTTTATAAAGGAATACACATCCTATGTGATATCCTTGGCTTCTGAAAAGTGTTACTTTCAGGAGAGCTAAACAATTTCTTTCAATTCGCACTCTGAAATACCATTACTGGAGGAAGCAAGCAAAAACTGTAACACCAGGTTTCAGTATGAAGCTGGAAACCACACATGAACACACGTGAACAGAAACACATCCACCCACCCTCACTGCAACAGCAGCACTTAAAACCAAGAGGATGTTAAACTCGGATTGCTAAGGCTTCAATCAGAAGAGCAACTCGCCGTTCACAGTCTGTTGCACAAACTAAGCAGCTACTGCACTTGCCAGAGGCCACTTGTTTTCAGCCTGAGTGTGTATGTAGGAAGGATGGGACCATGCGAACTGCTCAGGTCTCACTTACTGGCAAGAGGGTGGTGTTTGCACAAAGCCATTAATACCTAATAGGGTTTCTGTAGCAGAGCAGAGATGGTTACCTGCAGCAGAGCAAAATGCATGCCTTCTGCTGCGCTCGGGGTAACTCGGCAGCTGAGCACAGGGCAGCGCACAGTTTGCTCACCTAGTATGGAAAAAGGAAATGTCAGTCCTCAGCTCCGCGAGACACACCTGGATACTCCAGTGCTGCCCACCTGATTACAAACATCCATCACTTACCACCAACACACAACCTTGAACTTCTGGCAAGCACCACAGATAATCACCATGGAAAAGCAACGTTTTTTCAGTCAAAGGGGAGGAAGGTTTTCTGATTTGCCATTACAAAATAAAATCAGGCATGCAGAGATATATAACCAAGTTCCGACTAAACTTTTTACCAGTGTTTTCCAACCTTGGTGGCTTTTCCTCTCCTTTCACTAACAAGCCATTGCAGGAGCACCCCGGGGCTGGGCCCTATGTGCTAAGCATCCTCATCCCTCTGCGGGAGAGGGGTGCTCGGCCCCTCGCAGGGCTCATCTTGAGACCACTGCGGAGGGGGAACATGGAGAGAGGGGGAGTCTCTGTTTCCCAAGGACCGTTTCCCAAGGTTCCTCAGACAATCCTCCTTTATAAATCGTAAGCCATTTACAGGCAGAATGTCAAACCTCACTTATACAAATTGTTTTCCTGAGCCCAGAGCAGACAGCCCGCCGGTTTCAATGTGCAGCCGTGGTTCAAAGTGACAGAAGGGGACAGGAGGAGGGGACGGGGGGGGAAGGAAATCAAAGCTACTGGCCTTATAAGTGGGAAATAAAATCCCTCATTTAATGGAGCTATCAATGACTTAGGCTAGTGGTTTTTGACCCGTGGCTGCATGAAAGGTAATGAAGATGATGCCTGAGCATCAGCGAATGCGAACCTCGCGTGATGGAGTCTCTACGCTTCCTGCGGGCAAGCAGGGCACCTGCAGAGCATCCGGGGCCAAAACCACTGCCAGTGCAGAAAAAGAATCAGCCAAAGCTCCGGGAGAAGGAACGGTGCCAACTCCCACAATACCCAGCTCGGCTGTGTGTCTGCGCTTTGTCCCGCAACGCTCCCAGTCTCTTCTGCAGCTGGCAGCAAGAGGGGAAACAGCATGTATCCTCCGTGGGCGAGAAGCTGCCTTCGGGAGGTAGGTCCCAAACCCTCAACACCATCCTCCCCACCCCAAGACAACAGCTTATACCAGCGCTGCTCCTCCGCACCGTGCACCCTTTTGCCTGTTGGTAGCTTTTTACCAGAGGAAGCATGGGAAATCTAACAGGCTTCTCCCCATTTATATTTGAGGCATGAAGAAATGAGGCAGGGATCAATACTCCATCCTTGGTCTGCGGGTCAGAGGCAGAGAACTCCCACTGATGTCTATAATTACCCTGGCAAAGTGACTGGGGGTACATCAGAAGGAGTCAGGCAAGGGTTTGCAGAGAGCAGCTCGGAGCCCAAGCCCAGGAGGTGACAGCAGCTTTCGTGTGACCTGGCCCCCTGTGAATGATGACTTCCAAGGACACCTCTTCCTCAGCCGGGCGATTCATTTCTGGAGATTTACATACAGATCAAATGGAAACCATTTCCCCTCTCACCCCATACAAACCGTACCACTACATTTACCAGAGCCTGGAGGATTAAAACTACCTTCAGGTAGCAAGGATAAAAGCCTCCTCTAAGTACTTCTTGCATGGATTAAAAATCAGACACTTGATTTTAAATACACACACCAATCAAATACCTACCTCTTCATCACTTCAAACCTCAATTCAACAAAATGCTTATGCTCAAACGTCAACCTGCTCAAGCACATGTTTTGCTATAAATTCACTCCAGATTAGTAATTCTTACAACTGACCAGCACAGGAACACTAATGAGAACAGAGAGACTCTCCACACCTTTAAAAACACCATCAACATCTCGTGGAAGAACTCCAAACACAGCGCCAGTGCTGAACGAGAAATGGAGAACTGCAGAAGAGCAGCATCTGGGCTGCACAACACCAAAAGGGGGGGGNNNNGGGGGGGGGGGGGGCGGAAATCAACCATGCAGAAGGATTAGCAGAAGACAGCCTTGTTTCTGTTGTAACTTTTCATAAGCGCACACACAAGGCTATGCATATATAGAAAAGAAGAGTTTGCACCACTATCAGCACTCCTGGCTCAAGGAATGGAAGCAAGATGCAGAAAAAAAGGCTTAGAGTTGGACATTGTCATCCTTCTGGGATGATTCAGAGACCAGTATTGTGCTGCCAAGGTTCTATGGCTTAAAAAAACAAAAAAGGCTCAAAAATATACAAAGTACATGGACACAGTCATGGTCCATAGCTTACGCATGCACTGAATCGCGCTGGAAGAGGTCAGATTAAGTCCCTGATGGAAGACCCCCAAGAGCGTCCATCCTCAGCAACTGCAGATATATATACATTTGTTAAAGATATATCCCAAATTTTGCGTGGTAGCATATTATGTAAAACACAGTACAAATAAATAAGCTTTTCATGTCTTTTTTTAATCTCCATAAGCCATCTCTAGTCAAATTTGTTCCTCTTTCTATTTAGGAAGAAGGTGACCTTTGCAAAAGCTGCCCAAATTCTGTTGAGCTACAGAGTTTTTTAAAAGGTACTGGAAGAAGAAACCTAACATAATGCCGCCAGGATAGTGCTCCCGAGTGGTGGCTCACAGTGCTTATCCCCCATTAGAACTTCTCCTAAATCTTTAATGATGATGAAATATGCCATAAACTGATGAAGTTCTGTAAACAGGACAATGCCAGTATGTTTGTTTGGTTTTTCTGTTTGTTTTTTTTTAATAAGAGAGCTTTTATCTTCATTGATAATGACGCAAACAAATGGCCACTGAAACTTCACTTCTATACAAAGCTAAGCTAAAGGAAGAGCAGTGACATTTTTGGGTTTCATCCAATTCTTCCCAGCAACAGCTAATACCTACCGGCTCCTTAATTCTGTGCTGTCTCCACTCCAAGCCTGAGCATTAAAGGCCAGGCATTTCCAAAACAGCTAACGATTTTAGGATCCAGTTTCCAGAGAGTGCACGGTCAGCAGTTTGCAAAAGTAAATAACAAAAGCTTGGGTTTGTTAATGAGTTCAAAACAAAAGCAACATCCAGGTACATGAAGAAAACAATTACTCCTTCCCCAAAAAGGCTCTTAAATTCCCAGGCTTGCAGGAAACCCTTAGCAAAGCCGTGCAAGCCAGGTGAGCCTTTCAAGCCCCAAGCCTTCAGCTGGGACCCAAGCCCAGAGCAAGCCCCTCACCAAGCGGACAAGGAGCAGCTGTGAGCAGAGGGTGTTTGCTTGTCCCAAAACAGCCCCACCCGGGGGTTATCGGCTGCCTGAGAAAAAGTCTTCCTCCCAGAGAGCTTTTTACACCTCCCACACACATTGCAAATCGTCCCAAATGCATCCAGCTGTGACAGCTACTGCAGAAGAGCCCACTGCCACCGCTGGTACATCAGCCGGAGGCCCCGTTCCTGCAGATGGATGCAGCAGAGGAAAAGCTATTGACCTGAATATTTTAGAAGGATCAAGGCCACTGCCTTCAGCAAAAAAAAAAATGTCAGGCTCTTGCATTCGCCGAGACAAAAAAAGAAAAAGGGTGGAAAAAACCCCAAAACCCAGCCCCATCTTTCTGCTTGCTCTCCTGTTGGGATCAGCTGTGCATTTACCACCAGAGAGCATGGCCCACTGCATCCCTCCTCGCGCTCCTTCTCCTTTCATTGCAAAAATCGGCTTCTCAAACACGCCTGTCAACAGCCTGCGTGAATTCCTGTGTTAATCATTATTCTGCTAATAGCACTGCCAGGTCATTCGGCTATTAAACGTGCTGAGTGGACTAGCAAAAATATCTCCCAGCCCGTACAAAGGAACATTATAATGTAGTTTATCTTATCCCCTTGTCAGTATAATATGCAGCACTACCTGTTCAATGGCCTCATCATTTTAAATTACAATTTTCTGCAACATTAACAATACTCATTACCGGCACCAGCACCGGGAGATCTCTATTTTAAGAGCCCTTCTCATGTCAAAGGCTTCACCCTGCCCTTCCTTACACGCTCAGCCCTCTGCACCAACATGGGGACACTTGGGTACCATGGCAATGAGCACGGTGCACAATGATGGATAGAAACATGTCGCAAAGAAGGCAGGAGCGAGCCCGAAGTATGCTTACTCAATGCACCAGGCCGTGCATTTTAATCAGAATTCAGTGCTTTGTTCCTGGCCCAGCTGCCAGCACGTCAAACAGATGCACTGCTGCGGTGGAGCTCAACTGCATGGCCAAGACAAACTCTAGCGTGGCAAAACCAGAAGTGCCTGCTACTTCCGATGTTACCTTTCAGCCCAGCTCTGCAAATCCTACCCTGTAAGCTAGCGGGCAGAGGCAAGCTGAAATGAATGATGGTGTGCAGAGTTCTGCTTGTGCCAAGCCATGTCAGCCTTCAACAGCACGCTCTCATCCTGCAAATCCACCTTCCTCCCTTGTGGCAGAAGTAGGGAAGCCAAAGCAAAGGACGGGGCGAACGGGCAGTCAAAGGTCCACCTTTTAAATATGCATTTGCTTGTTGTTCATAAAACCCAGCCTCCCGGATCATTTCAGTGACTCAAACTTAGAGATAAGCGGCCCAAGCGTTTCCTTTCCCCGCTGCTGGGAACAAATCATCCCCTCTGCCAGATTTTTGAGTCACTACCTGCTCCCAGCATTTCACACAGCCATCCCTCACCCCTTAAAACACGTAGGCACAAGAGCAATGGCTCCTCCATCCAGACTCATCTACAAACCCGCAGCAATGTGACACTTCTTTTCTAATAAATGAAATTTTGCAAGGCTTGGGGAATTACTCCTCCCTGCCATGCTTTGTGCTCAGGCAGCAAATTTACTATTGATTTCTGATTCAGACCCCGCGGAATAATTCACGCTTCTTGCCCTATCTGCTGAATTTATGACCTTTAACAATTATTCTAAGTGCTAAAAGAGCTTAGTTTAGAAGAAGATCTATGCCTTGGCAAATTAAGCTCCTATTCTCGTCTCACTTACAAACCAACCCACCTCTCATCATTTACAGGGAAGTGCCACAGCAGGTCTCTCCCCTCGAGAGGTGGCAGGAGCACCAGGAGCATCCTGCTGCCCGCAGGCAGCCCCGCTGCAGTCCCCGGGGTCCTGCCGGAGCGGCCACCACCGGGAAGGGGGGCATGGCTGGGCAGGGGGGACACGGCTCTGCACTCCCACCCCACCATCGGCCGGGGTTTCGGGTCCCCTTGTCTCCGGTTACCCCGAAACGCCAGCACCGCTCTGCCTGCGGACCAGGCGCTGCCGGTGGTCTCAGGGGGAGGGAGGGAATGTACATTTCCTCCTAAAGCAAAAACAAAACCCTGGCTGTGTCTGGTGCGCATTGCTATTAAAAAAAGCCACAAACACAAGAAAAAAAAAACCTAAGCATGTGCAGATATGGTTTTAAAAAAGAAACAGTGCCCTGCTTCAAATAAACTTCCTAACGGAGATGTTTAAAAAAAACCTGATTTTCAAGGAGCGGGGGGAGGAGGAGAGGGCCCCTTTCCCACCCCCTGCGAATGATACTGCTTTCCTGGATTAACTCCACCAGCTTCAGCAACGTCTCTCCCAAGGCACCTTCCACCTAAGATGGGAAACGAGAGCCCCTGGTCTGTTTTTAAGCTAGCTGGTCTCCCCGCTGCGATCGTGTCTACACTGTGTATTGCTGAGCAATCATTTACACTATTAATCAACCAGAAACTCACCAGGAAGAAAGTAGGGCAAGCGAATAAAGATAGACTTTTTTTTTTTTTTTTTTGCACTGAAGCAAATAATATTCCTAAAAATACACTTGTGCAAACCTTCAGCGGATTCTGCTTAATATTATTGCTTTATCTATGGCAGCAGGTTGAGAGAAGCAGCCTCGCGGTCGCCTCCCGAATAAATTCTGCTTCTCTAAATGACTCCCCATGCTCTATAGCAACTAGGTATTGGAAGGATGAAGAAGAAAAGGGGGAAAAAGGAAGAAAGTTAAAGGAAAAATAGACCGGGGGGGGACATCAGGCCACGGCCCACGCAGAGGCTGACACGTTTGACGAGCCTGACATTTCAAGGGTACATGATGAGCTTCATTTTCGAGGCTGGGGGGGGG